>PKSG01000828.1:0-12003 GCA_002916505.1 Tolypocladium paradoxum
AGACGGCCGCCCTGGCGCTCGGCTGGCTGCGTGACGCGGGCGTGCGCTTCGAGGCCAGCGCCGATTGGCAGGGTACGCCTCGCGCGGGCGCCGACGCCTGCCGCCGCCGTGCTCTGCATATCTGACCTCGTCGGGCGCAGAAAACTCCTCGGAGCCGTGCGACACCGGCTCCCCCGTCGCCCAGCTCGCGCTCGCCTTCGGCGCCGTCGACTTCAGCGCCGTGGACCCCCTCTGGCCGGACAAGACGTCCCCCGCCGCCGCGCGCTACGCCTGCACCCGCGCCGCCGTCCTCGCCCGCGGCCGGCGCTGCCTCGAGGCGCTCCACGGCCGCCCCGAGAAGGTCGTCTTCGTCGTCTCGCACTCGGCCTTCCTGCGCGTCGGCGTCGTGGGCTGGTGGTTCTCCAACGGCGACTACCGCGTCTTCGAGTTTGAGGGCGACGAGGTGCGCCAGGACGAGTACGGCGCGCCGAGGCGCGTCGTCAGGCAGCACGAGGCCACCGTGGCCGGAGGGCTGGGGCTGTCGTGGACGCATAGGGTTGAGTTGGGCTCGGACCTCCCAGACGAGGATGCAGGAGGCGCAGCCGAACAGTAGACGACCGCTCCTCATACATTGCTTCTTACAGTTTAGATTCTAGATTACAGGGTATCCTACTCATACATGTACATCCCAGCCAGCCATCGCATCCCATACACAACGCCGTCCATGCGTGCACTACTTGGACAAGAAGCTCTGAAAGGCCGACTGGTCAATCACCACGTTGCCCACGGCCCGCAGCCGCTTCCGTCCCTCCTTTTGCTTTTCCAGCAGCTTGCGCCGCCGCGTGATGTCGCTCGCGTGCAGCTTGGCCAGCACATCCTTGCGGAAGGGCTTGATGGTCTCGCGCGCGACGATCTTGTTGCCCACGACGGCCTGTATCACCACCTCTGCAGCGGGTTAGCAACGCTCGCCGCCAGGATGGGGCTGCCGGGGAGGGGACGCACCAAACATTTGCCGGTCGACGTGCTCTTTGAACTTGGTGACCCATTGTCTCCCGATGCGGTCTGCCTGCGACGCGTGCACCACCCGGCAGATGGCGTCCACGGGCTGCCTGTTGACCAGCAGCTGGATCTTGACGAGCTTGCTCTGCCGCCAGCCTGCGTCTTCATAGTCGAGCGTCGCATAGCCCTTGCTGCAGCCCGCCGCGGTCAGCATCGCCCCCTGCATCAACATGGCAGCACGGGTGGTGACTTACGTAGCCCCCTTGAGTTTGCCAAATAAGTCGTCCACCAGCTGCGCCGCCGGAACGTCATACACCAGGATAACCTGACCCGCGTGAAAGAACTCGAGGCTCTTTTGCTCCCCGCGATTCGCCTCGCACAGCTCAATCACCCGGCCGAGGTACTCCTGCGGCAGCGTAACAGTCGCCTTGACATACCTAAACACCATCAGAAGCGGTTCAAATGGGCTTTGTGGGCAAGAGACTGCAACCTACGGCTCGAATAGTTCCGCGGTCCGGATCCGATGGTCGCCGGCGTCCGGAAACAGCGCCGGGTTCTGCACCACCTCGTCCGACCCGTCCGCATAGACAATCTTGGTCGGCACCGTCGGCTCCGTGATGATGATGCTCCGGCCGTGCTCCTGCCTCAGCCGGTCCTGGAAGACGGAGCAGTGCAGACTCCCCAGGAAACCCAGCCGCCACCCCGCGCCCAGCGCCTCCGAAAAGTCCTTTTGCAGCGTGACGCTGCGGTCGTTGAGCACCAGCTGGTTGATGCTGTCCGCCAGCCGGCCGTAGTCGCTCTGGTCGGTGGGAAACGCGGCGACAAACACCATTGGCTTGGGCTCCTCGAAGCCCGGACACGGCTCGACGGCCTCCTCGCTGCCGACCGCCGTGAACGTGTCGCCCAGCTTGGCGTCCTGGATCTTCTTCATGCCGGGGTTAAAGTACACGTAGCCGACCTGGCCCGCCCGGAGGACGCTCTGCGGCGTGGCGTCGGGGTACTGGATGCCGACCTGGCCAACCGTGTACTTCATGCCCGTCCCCAGCGAGACGACGTTGTCCCCCGCCCGAATCGTCCCGTCAAACACGCGCACCAGGAGCACCACGCCCCGAAAGTTGTCGTACCACGAGTCCACCAGAAGAAACTTGAGCGGCCGGCCCTCGTCCCCAACCGGGTGCGGCATCCTCTCCACCACGGCCGGCAGCACGTCCGGCACGCCCTTGCCCGTCTTGGCGCTGACCAGCACCGCCGTCTTGGGATCCAGCTCGAAGCTCGCCTCCATCTGCTCCAGCACGCGCGGCACGTCCGCCGACGGCATGTCGATCTTGTTGACGACGGGCACGAGCGCCAGGTCCTGCGCGAACGCGAGGTGGAAGTTGGACACCGTCTGCGCCTGGATGCCCTGGCTCGCGTCGATGAGCAGCAGCGCGCCGCCGCAGCTCGCGTACGAGCGCGTCACCTCGGCGCGGAAGTCGACGTGGCCCGGCGTGTCGACGAGGTGCAGCAGGTAGTCGTCGCCGCGGTGCCGGTACAGCATCGTGCACGTCTGCGCCTTGACCGTGATGCCGCGCTCGCGCTCCACATCGAGCTTGTCGAGGATCTGCTTGTTGGCGTCGCTCGCCGAGATGGTCCCCGTGTGCTCCAGCAGCCGATCGCTCAGCGTGCTCTTGCCGTGGTCAATGTGCGCCACGATGCAAAAGTTGCGGTACCGCTCGATGGGGATCGCCGCGATGCGCGCCTCGAGCTCCTTGGGCGTGGGTTTGGGTGCGTGCGATGCATACGGCCGCCGGAAGAGGCGCTCCTCGCGGCCGAAGAAGCCCGGAGCCAGGCATTGCCGAGTCCATGCTCTTCCAGCTCTCCAGGCCCAGCTCATCTAGGCGGACACGGCTGCAGGCGCATTGGTGGGCGGGTCTGGGATGTCGAGTCGACGAGGTGCAGAAAAGTGTGAGGCTCAGTCGGGTCTCCTCTGCCTGCACAATGGTCCTCTAGGTCTGATTACTAACCCAGCGGTAACTCCAGCATGCATTCCGGCGTCGCGAATTCGATTCTGAACTTGACATCTATACATCAATAATCATTCAAGATCCAGTCGGTTCCAGCGATTCTCTCTATTCGAGTCTTAAAACACGACTGCAACTCGCTAGAGATGTGGCATAATGCCCATTAATCATGTCCATCAACTCGGCCCTCAGATATCTCGTCCAAACATTGCTTCGTAGACTCTGTCAAAACCGACAGAGCAATTCGACGTCAAATCCTGCCGTCCCGAATGGTTCAAGAGGGCTTTCAGGAACTCATCCACCACGACCCCTGGGGCCATGCTCACCCGGCTGTTCAAGCCAACACCCACTCGCTCCCTCGCTTGATAAACTTGTCCAGCAGCAGGCCGAGATCCGCCAGGACAAACCTGCAGATGTAAAAGCCAAAGAACTCGGCCGCGTGCCGCGTGCAGAGCTCTAGCCCGACCTGGGTCTTGTCCGCATGTCGCAGCCCGGGATCATCAACTTGTCTGGCGATTTGATCTACAAGCTCGTTAGCATATGGAGCAGGTGAAAGAGTGCAGCCGTGAGTACTCACCAATCGCCTGGGCTGCGTCAAACAAGCGAGCAAGCGAACCCATGTACTGCGCATTCGGCCCCACGAACTGGGCCAGTGCAACGTCTCGTTTTGCCGGACGGCTCGTCGGCTGTGGAGTCATTGGCAGCGTGGACAGTGTTGCAGTCTCCTTGGCTCCATCTGTGCTGCTGAGTTTGCTGTTGTACGCGCCACCCAGCCCCATGGCCGAGTTCTTGGACCTGAGTCGCCGCCATGAAAAGGACGACGATTTGCCCGAGACGCTGGCAGCCCGAGGCATGGATACCCCGTCTCCATCCATCGCACTAGAGGCTTCCTTGAAGAGAAGCCCCGAGCTTTGCACCCCGACCTCGCTCCCGAGCTTACGGGCCAGCGTGGCTTGGACCTGCTCCAGCACGCCCTCCAGCGATTGCATCTCCTCCAGCACCGCGTCGGCATCACAGGTGTCGACCTTGGCCAGCTTCAACAGCGCGGCAGTAAGATAGTCGCAGTTGGCCATTTTGTCCTCCACGTTCTTGAGCTTCACGCCCTTAACTTTCCAGACTTCCCTCGGCACGAACAGTTTGGTGCTCAAGTAGCCGCCCCGCGGATGGACCAGTGTCTGGTACAGGCACCGCATCAGCCAAAACGGCCGCAGCATGAAGTCGTTGGGGCAAGGCTCGAGAGAGACGGGCGCGTCAAGCGACATTGGATTCGGCGACCCCGGGCTGTTTGGCATGTGAAAGTCATCCTCAAACAGGTGAAGGCCGGCCGTGGCAGAGCCATCCAGATTCTGTCGGAACGCCGCCGCCAGAGGGGTTGGGAGTGTCGGCATGACAGGCGTCCTTGCACTGCCGAAGTGGTTGTTGCTAGACGGCGTACCCGGCGACATGTCCGAGCCGTCGTCGAGGTTCGACAGGGATACGTTTCTGCTCTTCATACTCCTCAAACTCGACGAAGAAAAGTTCTTTCGCAGTTTGTTGGTCGACGGCGAAGCAGAGCGCCTTGTGGAGCTTTCATCCCCGCCAGCCTGACCTCGGCTGCTCAGGGGTGATCCAATGGACATTGGCTCGTTTGGAGCGGTCTGCGCAGTCGGTGGTGATCCTCTGTGCTTGCTCGCCGCCGGTCGTGCGGCATCGCCAGCTGGGACTTGCATCTCTCGCGAAACCGCAGACGTAGACCTCGACTGTGATTCCGACACCTCCTCGTGGGGCGTTGGCGGCGGCGGTCGAAGCTTGGTAGTCTCGATTTTTAGCTGTCTGGGATTTTGCCCCGACAGGCGACGGTTGCGAACGCTCTGGGACGATGACGGCCGGCGCGGCAGCTCGGGCAGTGAATGGGTAGGTGGTGGCGCGGAGGGCTGCAGCGCCTTGGACACGTTGCTGCGCGGAACCGCCCTGTCGTTCGCAACAGCAGGCGGCTTCGTCCCCGTCGCAGAGTTCGGCTCTACGGGGCTTTGCCAGGTGCCAGTGGTTAGTCCTCTCGATTCGGGTCGCGCCGCCGAAAGCTTGCGCTCCTGCGTCATGGTGAAGTCTTCTATGCCATAGCCGCGCGTCATTTCCTCCAGCATCCGTTCCTCCTCGTCCGACGAGTTGTCGTCATAAAAGCCCTCCCTATCCTGGCTCTCATACTGTCGACGCTGCGACGACTGGCGGCGCTGCATTTCGCCATTATACGCCTCCCGCTCCGTCTGTCGGACTCGTTCGCGTGCCATTTCAACCTTTCGGAGCACCTTGTTCACTATCTCATCGCCGGGATCCTCCGGGCCCAAGGGATCGGGCCCCATAGGTTCATATCCCTCGTCGTATGCGGCCTCGATGGCGGCATCCAGAGCCGTATCGAATTCGTTTTCCGTGTTGCCACTGGCACCACGAATGCGCTTCCTTCGATAGCCCAGAGACGACGTTCGCGAATGCACGGAGGAGGCATTGGAGCCACCCGACTCGTCGATGGGGTCTAGCCAGGAATTCTGGCTCCCGTCTCGGTTATGGCCGGGGGCCTCTGAGGAAGAGGTAAAGGGTCGCTCAGCATCCTCGGCAGCATCCAGCTGTGTTCTCGGCGGCGACATGGAGCGGAATGTGGACAGGGGCGGCGGTATCTGTGCGCCCTCGCTTGGTTTCCGGTGTGCGTCGTCCCCAGACCGTACGCGGGCTGGAGATCGCGAAAAGGCAGAATGGAGCGGAGGGTGTTGAGAGCTACTCGCAGGCCGTAGGCTCTCTCGCGAGCCACTCGTCGAAGATGGGCGATCTCCTCGTCTCTGTTGCGGAGATGCGTCTAGTTGACGGGACAGACGGCTGTGACTGTCGTCCTTGGCGTAGTTTGTCGTGTCCGCCGGCGCTTGGTCCTCGGCAACTGGGTCCTCCCTGTTAGCACTCTGCGGATACTCTGAGCTTTCGGGGCGAGCCGGCAGCGCCTTGTTGCTGTCACCTTGCCAAGGACCCATATGGTCCAGCTCTTCTATTCGGCTAGCATAAGTTCGACGCTGCAGGCCAAGTAGGTTAGTACGACGTGACAAGACGAGCTCGTTCGGGAAAAGAGGGAACACGGACAATCGCCTCGAGCTTCCGCTTATCCTCGTTGCCAGAAGTCCTGCCAAGAACCTGCTGTAGCAAGTCGCAGGCCTCGCCGTAGGCCAGGCGGGCGCCTTCAAAGTTCTGGGCATTGTCGAGCTGCACGGCGGTGTTGGCCTTTTGCAGCGCGCGAGAGAGCATGGCCTTTTGCGAGGGAGGTTTGGTGCCGCGGGACTTGGCCGGGTCAACGCTCCCCTTTCCGCTCCGGCTCCTTGGGTGGCCCCGGGCCGGGTAGGCGTCCCGTCCCTGCTCGTAAGGCATCTTGGTCCGGGAACCGGCGGTTGCAGGGCCTGTCGGATCTGGTGACGGGCCCGACGTGTCGCGATCGCTTGCGTCGCCGCCTGGCAGCACTTCCAAGCTCGACGGGCGGTCCTCGGAGCCTTCGTCCAGCGGCGGCAGGGGGAGGATCGGGGGCAGCGTCAAACGAGGTATCTTGGCGGCGCCGGAACTGTCTGACTGTTCCGAGGGGGTGGCAGGACGCCCGGGGCGAGTGAGGCTGTATATCGGGGCGTCGCTTGGAGGAAGATACGATGTCGAGGCCGCGGCTGCTGCTGCTGCGACGACTCGCGGCGGCGGCAGCAACGACGAAGTCCGCGGCGGCGGCGCAGGGGCGATGGAGGTCGACGATGGCGGCGGCAACAGCGTGGCGACACCGGCGGCGGAGACGGAGGAGGAGAAAGAGATGTCGGAGGAATCGTCGGACAGGTGCGGTTGGGGCATCCTTCTCTTGCTCTGGGCGGGACGCTCAAAGCCGCTGCAGCCAGCCCGTCTGCGTCTCTCCCCCTATTTGCTCGACGCTTGCTCAGGTATACAGCGTGGTGGTGCACCGGCGTCTGGCGAGTCGGAGCGTCGTCGCATGCAGCGTCCGTGACCAGCCAGTGGACACTCGCGGAGTCGCAGATGTCGAGGCGCCACGTGCGCGCCGACAGGGGGTGCACACGTTGCAGCCCTGTGGTGGGTGCACTGGTGCCACTCGGGCCCCCACGGCCACAGCCGCGTCGTAACCCAGCTGGATCCTCGGTAGCGTCGAGGTCTGGGAGCAGCTCGTGCGTGTGCGGGCACAACCGTATCAGCAGATGCCGGGCCATCAAGCCGCCCGGACATTGGAATGGATTCCCTGCGCTGGAACACGGTCTGTGCCGCCTGACTACAGGGAATGGAAGTTGCTCAGTCAGGTACCTGGTACCTAGGTACGGAGCAGGTGTCGTAAGCTACCATATTAGGTCGCGGGACTCGCGCGACCTATTTCTTGTACTAATATTTATGATTATTATTTACGTATAAATACGTATGTAGTTGCTTTGTAATATTTATAGTAGCTTGGGTTCGATCTGGGTCCGTCCCGAATCGCAATCAGACTTGGATCTTCTAGGACCTTCGATGAAGGAAAGACAGCTGTCGTGTCCATGGCTTACTACCTGTCAATGGCCCGCTCAGTAACGGCAGGACGGCTTCCAGACGTCTATTCCTAGGACATTACGTGCTGGCGAAGAATGTAAAGAGAAAGAGAAAAGAGAGAAAAGAGAGAGCCAGAACTAGCAAGACACACTCGCTTCCCGACTCTATTGGAACCGAGCGTCATTCTCCTTCTCCTTCAGGTATGCGTTAAACTGCTCCATCTTTATCGCGGCAAACTGCTCCATCTGCTTCATGTCCAACATCTCCCCACCCTTCCCGTCGTCCAATGCCTTCCAATAGACGACATCGGCATCGATGCTCGTCCTCATCGCGTAGTTGAACCAGAAACGCCCCGTGCGCCACGACTCACGCATCAGAGTGGACAAGCGGACCGACGGCTCATCAGTATCGAGCGGCGGAAACGTTGCCTCGGCTCGCTCCACTTCGTGGATGAAAAGCTCCATCTGAGGCACGAAGAGCTTCTCGAAGCCGGCTTTGTCATCGCGCTCGAGCCAGCAGTGCGGCGATGCCAGCAGCAGCCAAGCGGGTACATCGTGAAGGTACTGGGCCGGCAGGGCGTTGGTGAATTCGAAGTCGAGCACGGCGGTGATCTGGAGCGTGTTAGGGTCGGCGAGCATGTTAAAAGGGCCCCAGTCGTCACTGAAGAGCCTGAAAGAGAGGGCGTCGTCGTCATTGCAGTACTTCGGAATCGACTGGGCGAGGCGGCGTCGGGCGGTAAACCTTTGACAGGCCTCTTCCTTGGTCTCGCAAATGTTCCGTTGGGTGTGGAGATGCGTCCACATCTCGTCAGCCCGCTGCCTGAAGTACTCGCTGGCACGGTTAAACGGCCCGGAGGGGAGCTTGCATTCAGGGACACCGGTATCAGACACGAGGTCGTTCATGTCGTAAGTCATGGGTCGTCTGGTGACTGCCCACCCGCCTGAATCGTTAGAGATTGCGCCGATGCTTGCGAACCGCAGCCGGGAGAGCTGCAGCATGTAGTCGGCAATCTGGCTATAGACGAGCTCAAGCTTCTTTTGGTCGATATCAGGATCGAGTATCAACGTGTCTTCATCGCTGTCTGTTGGTTTCTTCAGAAGATCGTCCAGGCAAGCCCCGTCCATAAAGTCCATAAGGATAAAAGGCGCCAGCTGCCGCGGGCTGTTTTCGGCTGGACCCCAGGAGTGCACATGGGGAAGGGGAATTGTGGTATGCTCGCGAAGGTACTTGAGAACCATAACTTCGTTCTCAACCTTCTCGGCACTCCATGGCGAGTACGTGCGGCCGGGAACGGGGAATCGAATGAACACTGAGCGTGGTCTGCCGTCGTCGCCGCCTCCTTCGGGACGCTTGATGACGTAGCCGATATTGAACGAGCCTTTCAGCCAGTGATCGTATTGCCCGGCTCCCTCCCATCCCAGAAGGTCATTAACAAAGGCCACGATGTCATCTCTTGCCGCCTGGAATTTCCTGATGAACTGTCTGTGCTCATCTTCGTTGTTGGCCCGCAGGATATTGTCGCAATATCCCATTATCAGGGGTTAAAATGAATGCCTAGTGGACAAGCAAACGGGGGATGCTAATGTCAAAATAATGTTACTAGGAACGCCAGACGCCGTTGCAAGTCTTTCAATGATGATGACGATGGCGATGACGGTGAGAGCGACCGTAGTGGTGACAAACTCCGCCGGCGAGGAGGTAATATCAGAAACGTTTGGTGAAGAGAGACGAGCTGGAAAGTCGAGGGACGAGAGGATCCTTCTGCTTATTTGTTGTTGTCAGAAAGGCTAAAGGGAAGGATACCAGAATGCACACTAATTCAGTGTGCACACTACTTTTGTTTGGCGCAGTGGTTAATCCGACAGTTGTATATCAGGGGCATCCATCCTGTTTTGGATAAGATTGGCTGTGGGCCCATGGCGCTCCTGAGTCCGTCCACACAGGCCGAAGAGTGCCTGCTCACAGATGGACTGCGGCTTAGCTGAGTTGTCGCCAAACCTGGATTTGAGGTGCCCACGAAGACTTTCGCTAGATGACAAACAGAGGTTCAAAAAGTGATCAGTATGTGATTTTGGATTTGTCAAGTTTGTGGAACCACGGCTTGTCCCCGCGCTTCACGCACCCTATCATCACCCTGAATCACGTATAGTGTATTCCTTGTCATATGGCATCAGCAATCTCGCACAAGTTTCCCCTTTTGCCTTGCTAGGTGCAGAAATCGGTCGGTCGTGACAAGGTTTCCAGCTCATCGACCAGCCGACGTGCCCATAGGGATGTTGGCATGGTTTGGAACACAGAGACTCTGCACTGTGCAATAAGAAGCGCGGAATTAACCAGGGAGATGTCCCAGCTCTGTACTCCTTTGCAGGGTCCTTTGCCCGTGAAGGGTGGTCCTGCTTCACCAATCGTAACTGGCAGTTTGCGCGACAGTTCACGTCTCAGTTCGAATCGAAGACCGGCTACCAGCCCACCACTGTTGCCTAGACTTGCCCGGCATGACGGGCTAATCTCAGGCCGACCGAACCCAGACTTTGCATGCATTCGACGGAGCCAGTTGAGGGTGTGTTGGCGATGATGATTATAGTTCAGTGATTGGTGGCGCATCAAGGTCCGAAGAGGAAGTCGTTAATGGTCAGCCCTGGAGGACTGATATCACCTCCAAGTACTGCTAGTCTTAGGTCGGCTGCCTAGATGTACGTTGGTCCTCGGGGACTTGCCTCTTTGCCCCAGCTTGTTCGAAATTGAGTCTGCGTGTGCGGATTATGACCGGGGTGCGACGGGTGCAAAGACGCTTCGGCATAGTATAACCACTCATTTTCTTGCTTTGCCGCATTGCAAAAAGTGTCTTATGTACTTGCATCTACTTGACGTGTGTGAGTGCGAAGGAAATTCACCAGGCAGGTATTCTCCGAGCGGTTTCTGAACTGTGCGCCAGAAGGTCGCGGATCGCGGAAGTACTGGGCCTCAAAGAAATCCGGCCAATAGCTCCCGTATTCCCAGTCGATTATGCCTTCAATTTTCAGAGTTTCAGGATCCACGATGATGTTAGATTGTGACAAATCGCAGTGGCAGAATACCAAACTGAAGCCTGGCACATCGGCCGCTGACCAAACAGTACCGCCAGGAAAGTATTGGGTCGCCCGTGGCGGAGGGCAGAGGATCCCAGAAGGACCTCCTGTGCGATTTGACCGAAGAGTTGTCAGAGTTTTGAGATGGCGTTCCACTTCTTTCATCACAACGGCCTGACCATCGGAGGGCAGCCGGTCCATGCGGACACCAAGGAGCCGCTTCGTTATGAGCACGAAAGAACCATTATCATCGTAGGCTTCGAGAACTTCTGGAACCGGAATATCGGTCTTCGCCCGAATGAACTTGAGGCACGCAGCCTCATTTTCAATTCGCTCATAACCCAGAGGCGGGACGTACGGTTCGCCGCGGATGGTCAACTGATATTCGCTGGGGCGAAGGCTTCTCTTGTAAAATCTGCCAGGATAGATACGGAACTCTCGTTCGTGATTTTTCCAGATTTCGATTGGCCCATGTTCCATTTTCGGGGCTTGTTTTCGTTTTCGTTGCAGGTTGGGGTAGTGATGAGTGAAAGTCGAATCGAATACCAGCCAGCAGTTTCAACTCTCGGAAGAAGGGTTAGTTGGACAAAGGGGAAGGAGCCTACGTGGATTTCGACATACGGCACTATGCTGGAATAGGAATCGCGTGGAGAATTGTTAGTGCGGTCCAGCCGAGAGGCTCGGAAGATTCTGCTTCCGACCTGCGTACATTTTGCTTGGCGTCAGGGGTTGTTGGTTCCCGAGATGGAACTACATGAGCATTGAGCACAGAGCAAGATGTTCTTGGCGTCGGATTGCACGGCCGTCTAAGCCGACTATTATATCGGATTCGCTTCTCCTCCTTAATAGCGAACGCCGCGCCTTTTACGCGCTATACTCGGCTAACGAGGCTATATTCTTTAACGCCCCTAACGTCGCCGCTATATATGGATATTATATTATAGAATTCCGTAAACTAGCCTAGGCGGAAATCCCAATATCCTATATTATGGCTATCTCTAGGGTTTCCCCGGGCCTCGTCGCGCGCTTTAACCTCGTAATATATATTACTATAGCCGACGACCCGATTATAGCCCGCCTATATAACCAGGCACGCGATTAGAGGGCGCTAACCGACTTTAATACCGCCTAAGACTACCTCTCTGCCGTAGTAGAGTACCATAAAGCGCACGTAATTAACTAGAAGTAGTACCTAACCTAGCTATACCCTACCGTCGTCGCCCATGGCTATATAGAGCGCCTGGCCTATATTAAGGCCGTCCTAGTGCTAACTAAGATAAGCTATAATAGTAAGGTCTAGGCCGTCCGTCTAGATATAATCCTAGTAGAAAACGTTAATGACCTATATAGTAGCCCGGCGTCCCCGATATAAATATGCCGCATTACGCTAGCCGAGACCCTTTAGGGTAAATAGTAAGAGTCATATAGCGAATCGG
>PKSG01000830.1:8726-71579 GCA_002916505.1 Tolypocladium paradoxum
TCTCAACTGCGCACGCTCGATCAACCGCTTTGCTTGCTTTCCCCACTCTCTATTTGCTGTCTTTTTCCTTGTGCCCCAGTTCCGAGAAACGGAATGCAGGAAACGTCCGAGGGAACTGGTTCTCGAAAATTGGGAAGGAACCATCCGTAGGACACAGATTACCGTAAAACGCCGCGATGACACATCGATGCTCTCGGATCCAGAATTCGTCCACGAATGCCTATGACTTATCATTACCATGACTTCCCATGAGATTTGCCGGAACCAAGAATGCAACTCTTCTGACAGTGGCCCTGGCGATATGGCTTGCTTGATGGACATTGACGACGAAGACAGCGAGACATGTACTTTGTCAGAGACCGTCACTAGTCCGACTCTTGAACTTGTTGAGCTTCCAGCTACTACGAAGTGGGCGCATTTACAGCGTGGAAGGAATTACATCAGTAAGGGATCATGTCGCGAAGGGCCAACTAATAGAGCGATTGCAACTCCCTCCCTTCGGCACTGCAAGACTCATCGTCCAAGGACGCGAACTTCAGAATGGTCCGAGAAGAGCCTTGAAGAGATGAGCAAGCGGCAGATACTGCGTGTGACCCGTCTGAGTCAAAGGCTGATCGGAAAACAGCCATTGCGAGCCTTTGCTGGAAACTACGAGAACATCCTGGGGAGCTGGTTTTCGCTGCTCAGCAGAACCACGCTTCCAAGGAATATTGCCTGCTCAGATCCTCGGGTTGTTACTGCATTGAAGGCCATAGACCCTGTCATATGTGGCACCCAAGATCTGTATCTAATACGCAGACTGGTTTACGTCCAACTAATGCGGCTCTTTACTTGCATCGAAGGCGCCATTAGGTCGGAAAGAAGAAGGGGAGGACATTTCGGGGCTGCTGGCTATGCAAGTGTTGCGATGAACATGTACATCGACGCTCATGAACCTCGTCCGGATTTGGGCCGATTGAGGTGGGTGGGAGCTCAAAGAGCGCAAACGAGCTGCGCGAAGATGGGCAGAACTGTCAAGACCATCTCCACTCTTCGTCCTCATGTATTCGGAAGCATCTGAGCCGATTTTGTAAGTGTATTGTACCTTCAAGACATCGATTTTCGTGCTAACCTTGACAAGGCGAGATTTCGAAGATTCGTGTCCAATTGAGCTTGTTCGCACTTCTGTGTCTCTCGGAGCAAGTAGAAGCGGCAGTCCAATCCGGTCATGGATTTGACCTTGTGGTTCAAGACTTGGCTTTCAAGATGAGGCGGCTAGACCTATCTTCTGCCTGACATCTACTGTCGCACACAACGCGGATCCGCCGACCTGTCGACGAAGCGTATTGGAGGTACTTGGCCTGCACGTGGCCGTGATGTGATGTTCTGTGTCGCTTGGAAGCAGTGACTGTGGCGTTCTGCGTCGTGTGAAGCAGTTTCGAGTGGCTGCGATGTTCTGTGTCGCCTAGAAGCAGTTTCGCGTTTCACTTGATTGGTTGCTGTCCACCACGGCTGTGTCCCTTTAGCCGGGAGAGGGCTGTCATCAACCCGTAGGGGCCTGTGTGGGTCCCCTCCACTACTACTCTCTGCTCTCCAGCCCTTGACTGCCAGAGCTCCTCCAAGCAACACCACCAAGCCGAGCCAGATCAGATCAAGATCATCTGCCCAAATCGATCGTGACACAGACGACTGATACGCCCACGCCCGACCCTCGCGAGCCTCGAGCTACTCGGAGGATATTTGCCGTCGGCCATTACCATTCTCGCGACATCACCATCGCGGTCCGTCACTCGGGACCGCGACATCAGATCCACGCCGCGCTGCTGCCACATGGAAGCGTCTCGGTAGCAAGTCTTCCCGCGGCCTGAGCTGCTGTCAAGCATCCCCGGAATACCCTCCCACAGCGTCGTCGGCACAGCGAAGCTCGCTGTCCCAGAATGGCCGTCGTCCTCGAGCTCGGCCTCGCGGTAGGCGCCCGTGTACTGCCGAGGAGCCATTTTCGGCAGCCTTGCTAACTGACATGCAGGCGGCGACGGCTCCTATAGCCTCGGCGATTCCGCTTCGCACGGCCAGGCTCGCTCCGCTGCGCATCCAGCCGCGTCGGACGGGTCTTCCGTACCGTTGCCGAACACTACCCCTGCAGTCGCGATGGAAATCCGAATCAGCACCCCGCCGTCCCGATGACAGCTCCGATACGTCCGCATCATCCTCCTCGTCCTCCTCGTCCTCGACCTCGTCCGCCAACACGAGCGACTCTTCCACATCCCCGTCGAGCCCCAAGCGCCGCGAGTCCGCAGGCGGCAAGTTCAACCTGTACGGCGACGACTGGGAGGACTCGGTCGACTTTGCCATCAAGTCATTCGAAGACCTTCCGCACCGTCTCTTCGGCGTGAACCAGCACATGATCATCAACTACGAGCTCAAGGAGGCCCTGCGCATCATGCTGCGGCAGTTCAACGCACCCATCGTCTACTGCTTCGCATATGGCTCCGGCGTCTTTCCCCAAGAGGACAACAGCCGCAGCATCACCGAGGCGGAGTTCCGCGCCGTGCACCCCAAGCCACCCGAGGCGCTCGTCAAGGCGCAAAAGGGCTCTCCCAAGATGATCGACTTCATCTTTGGCGTCACCCACACGCAACACTGGCACTCGATAAACATGAAGCAGCATCGCAACCACTACTCGGGAATCGCATCCCTCGGCTCGGGCTTTGTGTCGCGCGTGCAAGACTGGGGCGCCGGCGTCTACTTCAACCCCTTCATCGAGATGAACGGCATGTTGATCAAGTACGGCGTGACGAGCATCGACAATCTCGTCAACGACCTGTCCACGTGGGACAACCTCTACCTCGCCGGACGCCTGCAGAAGCCCGTCAAGATCCTTCGCGATCACCCCCAGGTCCGACTTGCGAACCAGCACAACCTCATCGCCGCCGTCCGCACCGCCCTCCTCCTCCTGCCTCCCGACTTCACCGAGACGGAGCTCTACAGCACCATTGCCGGCCTCAGCTACCTCGGAGACCCGCGCATGGCTCTCCCCACAGAGAACAAGAGCAAGGTCTCCAACATTGTCAACAACAACGCCGTGCACTTCCGCCGCCTCTACGCGCCTCTCATCAAGACGCTGCCCAACGTCGCCTTCACCAACCAGGTGCGCCTAGACGACGAGGACTGGGTGCTCGACCCGCAGGCCGACAACAAGCTCCAGCAGGACATGGACCCGGTGAAGCGCGGCAACATGGTCAGGCGGCTGCCGCAGCACTTTCGCTCGCGGCTCTACTTCCAGTACCAGAAGAAGTTTGCGATGCCCCGGGAGGAGTTCACAAGGATGATGGAGGCCTCGTCGGACGACGGCGGCTCCATCAAGCGGCCCCAGGGCGGCGAGTTCGAGAAGCGCATCGCGCGCGACGACCCGGCGCAGCTGCAGGAGATTGTGCGCCGCGTCATCAGGCAGACGGTCAACTGGCCCAGCACCACGCAGAGCCTCAAGGGCGTGCTCATGGGCGGCTGGTCGCGCACGATGCGCTACCTCGGCGAGAAGGTTGGCAAATGGAAGACGGGTCGCAAACAGAGCAAGCAGGCGGCGGCGGCGGCGGCGGCGGCGTCGTCGTCTTCCAAGTCCGGCGACGACCACCGGCCGCAGGAAAAGGAAGAGAAGAAAAAGTCGGATTGACACGCCGCGACGGAGGCGCTCTTCTTTGTCCTTTTCTGTAATGGTATCTTGTTGTCTGCTGCATCGTCTGGAGTAGGGCGGCTGGCTCCCTCATCTTTGTCGCACGTCATAGGTGTTGTTTTGCATCTTTATTCGCATTTTATTAGAGGACGAGCAGCGGCATCGGCATGGATGGTTGGCGGAGTCTTGTAGCGAATGGATAGACTAGGGAGAGGGCCATTGGAGAGCTGAATGGCGAACAAGAGAAAAAAGGTATCAACACATCTACCGCGTGCGTGAGCTCCTCGACAGGCACATCACCCGTACCGTCACTCGCTCGCGGGCCAGGGAGACGGGCATAGGAGAGAGAGTAATGCGGACAAAGCAAATACCTGCCCGGTACAGGCCATATCATTTAGTCATACAATACTACTGTCAATACTCCAATTTACCCACTCCCTCTTTTCCGTCGATCAAATCAATCAAATATACCCCCCGCTGCTGCTCCTCTCCTGATATGTAGGTGGGAGAGGATATGAAAAAAAAAAAAGAAAGGGGGAAAAGTGAAAACGAAAGAAGAAAAGAACCACCACCTACCCTCTGTGTGTGGTAACAATTTTTTGTCGAAACTGTGCGTTGGATGGATAGGGAATGACGGGAAGATGAAGATGGCCACCGGGATCGGGGTGAAGGGAATATGGAAATAAGAAAAGGGGCTGAGACGATGGACCCCTTTGAGGATGGGGAGAGGTGAAGCGTGCGCGAGGTCGGTGGATGACATTGCATCGTTACTTGCTCTCGTACCTGCCGCTCACGAGCTTCCTCATCGTGGGCACGTCGACCCAGGTCTGACCCGCACCGGCCGACAGGCTCTGGTCCGCAAACGGGTTGTCCTCGGCAACCTCCTTGCCCTTGCCCTTGTCCTCGTCCAGCCTGGAGATGGAGATGCCGCTGCCCACGACCTCGTCCCCAGAAGCGGCGTACTCCCACCGGGCCTCGACGTGGCCGGGGGTCGGGGCCGCGCCGTCGGCCCCCACGATGCGGCACACAATCTTCTGCACGTCGTTGGTGAGGGTCACGTCGCCGAGGCGCCAGTAGACCAGGTGCTTCTCCCTGAGGTGGGTACCGCTGGGCTTCGTCTGTGCGCCGGTGGCTCTGCCGTCGTAGGTGATGACGAAGACGACGTTGTGCAGCGTGACGGGCGATGCAAACTTGGCCGTCTGGTTGAGCTGATACTGCAACAAGAGGCCCAGCTTGTCGCCCTGCGGCTTCCAAGCCGGCCTCAGCAGCAGCGGCGCGTGCTGGCCAAGGACAGGGCCCTCGGCCTCTTCCGCAAACACGCGGTACGAAAACGCAATCGACGTCTTGGCCAGGTGCGAGACGTCGAGGGCGAACTGATCCGGTTGATCGGGCGAGGCGTTTTGAACAAAAATACGGTTGGGACCAATGCGTTCCAGGCTGGGGAAGCGGTTTATTCGAATCGTCTCACGTGCTGGTCGCGGTCGTTAGTAGCAGGCCCTGGAACAAAGGGCCGGCAGGGCACAACTTACTCTTGCTGGGTTCCCTTGCGTTGTTCACAAAGGCAATCTCGCCAGCAATAGAAACGCTCCTGACAACGCCGTCTTCGAAAACAGCCGAGACCGTCTCGATGATGGAGCTGTTCAGCCCCGGGCCAGTCATCTCGGGGTGCTTGGCGTGGGCCAGGCTGCCCAGCGAGTTTCCAGACCGGACGGATTGCGTATCCGACGTCGCTGCAACGCTGGCCTCGGACGCCAGCGCGGCAACGGCCGGTGGCCGCGAGAAGGAAGACGCAGACATTGGGGGCGAGCCCGCAGTCGAAGGCATGGCGCCGTCCGACTGGCTCTCGGCTATGCTCGATGACGGCGCGACGTAGATTGTGTTGCGCACGTCGCGGCGCCCTCTTAGGGTACTCGAACGTCGGGTTGCTGGCCCCATCTTGAGCGTGTTGACAACGCTAGACAGCGCAGCCTGCTTCGCCTCGGGGTCCTCCTCCTCGACCGGCTTTTTCTGGATGTTGAGCCTGAAGAGCTGGTCCGCCTCGTCGCCCGCAGCCTCTCGCTGGGCTTCGGAGATGGGGTCGTTCATGGGGGCCCGTATGGTGAAGCCTTCGGCGTCTTTGGATGCCGCTGCCGATCCCGCGTCTCGCTGCGAGGGCGGTGGGCCTGGTGGAGGAGGCACGTCCGATACATCAGCGCCGTGAGCTCCGTTGACGCCACCCGCAGCCGGGGCAGACGTGTCGACCAGTGTGTCATTGGCGGCCACTCCATTCGTTCCCTCGTGAGACGGCTTCGTGCTCTTTGTCGTAATCACGTCTTGCATGGGCTGGTCTGGCGTCTCGGCGAGTGAGGACAATCGCGTCGAGTCCTGGTGGAGGTTGGTCGAAGAGGCCCTCGGCGACACGCCGCGACCATGGCTGCTGCCCAGACGTCCAAAGGTGGTGCCGCCTTTTTGAGGGGACAGCGGGCCGAAGCCAGCGTGGACGCTCTGTCGCCGCCGGCCACCGAACATGGTTCCGAGACGCCGCAGCTTGGATTCTGCAAGACTGTGAGACTGGGGCAACGAGGGTAACAGGCCGACGTGGCTGCTTACCTGGCTTGACCTCGGGCGGAACCGAATAGTGTTCACTGGCATCGTCGTCGGCCGGGGCTTGAGGGTTTGCTGTTGTCGGAAGTCCCGAAGATGTTGTGTTGTTTGTTCCAGCCGTGGGTAGCGGTGGCGGTGGTCCTGCTGATGACCCTGGGGGAGGTCCAGCAGCCATTGAAGAGCGCCTCGTCGAGGTTCTCGTCGGAACGGGGGGCTTTCCAAGTGTCGTGCGCTGGGCAAAGTCTCGTATCTCCTTTTCCGTGCTGATCTCGAGCATGAAGGCCAGGGCCTCGACGGCATTTTCCTGCGCGCGCTGCGCCTGGTCGGCCTCGTGCGTCTGGTACTGCGTCAGCAGGTCGCGCAGCTGGTTGACGCGCGACTCGTCCAGGGCCTGCAGCGTCTCGAAGATGAAGGGCGCCTGCGACTCCCACTGCTGGCAGGCCGACTCGAGGCGCGAGGAGGCGGCGTCGACCTTTTGCGCGCTGGCCTTGGTGCCCTTTTTGTTGAGCTTGTCGGACTTGTCCTGCGCATCCTCGAGGTCCTTGGCCATGAGGCCGAGGTTGTTGGAGATGTTGTGCATGTTCAAGTAGTCGCGCCTCTGCTGGTAGGCGCGCAACGGCTGCTCGACGTCCTGCTCGAGGCGCTCGGCGAAGACATGGTGCGACCTGGCGATGCGTTCGACGGACTCGATGATGCGGCCCCAGGGGCCCTGGAAGACTCTGCGTCGAGGTCTCGGGTCAGCGTCCACGAAGTAGGAAGTTTGAAGCCCGGGAAGAGCTGAGAACGCACCCTAACTCGGAGAGCGCATTGGGAGCCCGGAACTGGCCGAGCTTGCGCAGGCCCTGAGCGTATTGTTCCTCGACGCGACGGCGCTCCTAAAGGTTGCAGACACAAGACACGTTAACCCAATTCCCTCGCAGCCGGCGGTCCGCGCTGGGCCCTGGACGTCGTTGGTCGTCGTACCTGGAGCCAGTCCGCAATCTCGAGATTGAGCTTGTTGATGCGCTTCACCCGGTCGTTGAGCGTCTGCACGGCCTGGCCGGGCTGCAGGTTGGCCTGTGACGGGGGGCGAAACGGTCAGCCTGTCGGGTTCCAAGGGCCTCTGCTCGCGGGTTCAGGTGGTCCGGCTCACCAGCATGCCGGGATACTCGGCCCTCGCCAGGTCCTCCATGGTGGCGTGGTGCGAGGCGGGCAGCAGACGCGGGATATGGATGCTGGGCTGGGCTGCGGTAGGGATGTATGGCTAGTAGCAAGCGGCGGCGCGCATGGCGGTGCTGCCGCTGGATGTCCGAGGTGCTGCGCGCGTCAGCAATGGACCATGGCCATGGGCAGTCGAGGTCGAGGTCGAGGTCGAGGCCGAGGCGAGGAGGTGGTGAGCATTGGATGACGCCGCGCAGTGTTTGGGTTGCGTAGCGAGGCTGGCCGACTGCCGTTGGTGGTTTAGTGGCCCGAGCCCACCGAATGCTGCCCAGAGCAATGGATGCATCCATCCCCGTTGGAGGGTCACGGGAGCAGCAACAGGAGCTCTGTCTTGTCTCGGAGAAGCCTCGGCGTTATTTGCTCGACCTGCATTGCTGCAATCTCCAACCACCCGCCGTTCAAGCATGAGCCCGGTCTCATCCAGCGATGCAGCCGAGAGGCAAGGAGCCATCGTGTTGATGATTGCCTCGCGTTAGCCTCCACTTCTGCTGTCAAACGGCTCGACACCCACACGGGCCAGCTGCCACTCGGTGCTTCTCAATACGCTTGAGACAAGTTAGCCTTGCCCCGGCAGCGCCCACAATGGCGTCGACAGAGTGGAAAGCCTCCCTCTCGGCGCTGGATCGATACGAGGCCATTCGAAACATGTAAGACGAAATAGCCCCTGCCAGTTACGGGACTCTCTGACCTCCTAGCTGACAGACAAGCGTCCCGTCCAGCACAGGCCGCAGGTAACGCCATCGCCATCGAGCAAACGGCCTTTCAGAACGCCTCAACACGAGCAAGTCAAACATGTCCTGTCCCGCTCATCGGCTAGAACGTCAAGACTAACATCCCCAAGGAGGAATATGAAGCAGCCTGCGAGCAGAGCAACGCCCCTGCCGCCGAGAGCCAGCCAGGCCCAGCGGACCAGCCCCACGACGCCACCACTGCTGTAGAGCCTGGCATCCGCATCGGCCCATACGCAAACTGCACGCCCATCTCCGACGGCGTCACCTCCGAAGTCTACCGCTGCGCCGACCGCGCCCTCAAGGTCATCGTCGCCCACCGCAACCTAGAGCCGCACAACCCCCGCCGCGAGGCCAAGATCCTCGCCGCCCTGCGCCCGCCTTGCATCCCCCTGCTCGACGTCTTCCGCGACCACGAGCAGCGCCTCGTCCTGGCGTTCCCGTTCATGCCCCTCACGCTGGCCCACCTGCTCGATCGGAACGACGGCGGCGGCAGCGGCGCTCTGTCGGGGCGGCAGGTCCGCGCCGCCTTCGCGGACGTGCTGCGTGCGCTCGAGGCCATCCATGCGCTGGGCATCGTCCACCGGGACGTCAAGCCCTCGGCCGTGCTGCTGCGGTCCGCGTCCGGGCCCGCCTTCCTGTCCGACTTTGGCACGGCGTGGCACCCGGAGCTCTCGGCGCACGGCGAGCCCGCCGGGGACAAGATCCTCGACATCGGCACGGGGCCCTACCGCGCGCCCGAGGTGCTCTTCGGCGACAAGGCCTACGGCCCGCCCGTCGACATGTGGGGGCTGGGTGTCATGCTCGCAGAGGCCCTCGGATCGCCGCTCTTTGAGTCGCGGCCCGTCGACGAGGACGGCAACCAGCTCGGCCTCATCCTCAGCATCTTCAAGACTCTCGGCACGCCGACGCCCCAGACGTGGCCCGAGGCGGCGGGCTTCAGGGTCTCGCCGTTTGAGCTGTGGACCGTGTTTGCGCCGCGGCCGTGGGAGGTGATACTCCCGGACGTGGGTGCCGAGTTTAGGGACTTGGTTGCTGCGCTGGTGCGGTATGACGGCGGCAGGGCATCCGCGGCAGAGGTACGCGCTTGTAGCATGCGAAAAGTCCACCGTGAAAGAGGTGCTGATTTTGTCTCTAGGCTTTAAATTTTCCATGCTTTGCCGTAGCGGAGGGCGAGTGATGCAGGGTTGTCGACATCGACAACATCATGCGATTCCCATCTGGCGACGTTCTCCAGCATGGCCCCAAACCCGGCAACGGCTGCAACGGAATGTCACAAGAGGCATCTCGAATGGATACAGCAGGCTGGCCTACAACCAAGCGGGATTACGAGTAAGAAGCGATACAGCTCAAGCTCGAACGCTCGGCATGGAACAGAATTCAGGCCAAAGTAACTTTTGACACAGCAAGTAGCTGAGATGGTGTACTGCCACCGTATGCTGTATGCCCGAATGTTGATACACAACTCATCCATGTCGCCGTCAGCAGCCAAGCTGGTTTTATATTCCCTCTGTCAACCGCCCGTGATGCAAGTATCCTGCCTACCAAACCCCTACGCCCCCCTCCTCTTCGCCGTGTCCGCCCCCAGGTAGTCAATCGGGTTCCTGCACAGCGGACACGTGTTCTGGTTGCTGCTCTGGAACCACTTGTACAGGCACGTCCGGTGGAAGAGGTTCTTGCACGTCGTGCACCGCTTGTCGGGCATGCGCTTGTCCGCTGAGATGATGCTGTAGCAGATGGCGCACTCGCTCTGGCCCTTGAGCGCGCCCACGATGTTGCGCTTGAACACCTGCAGCCCGTCGACGATGTTGCCGTTGGAGAAGGTGATGACGCCCTGCGTCGTCATGATCCAGCTCTGCCACTTGCGCTCCGTGACGGCGACGCGGTGCAGGCCGGCCACCGAGACGCCCTCGATGGGGTAGCTGGAGGGGACCTTGATGACGATGGAGGCTTGGGACTCGTCGACCTCGTAGCCTGCCGTCACTTCCTTGGCCGTCTTGGAGACCTTGACCAGGAGCTCCTGCTCGTCGCTGGCGGGGCTCTCTTGCGACTCTGCCCAGGACTGGACACTATCAAGCGTGTCGGCGATGATGAGGGGCGAAAAATACTTTGTCGTCCACGATTCCACTGCTATCCTCGTCTGCTTGGATCGACAGTCCATGTACCACGCTCGGAACAGGCCGGGGATGTACTTTAGGGTCAGGTAGAACAGGTGCGCAAGGAGCCAGTGCATTCTCTGTTCGCCAGCCTCCGAGTCTGCGAGCTTGATGTCGTAGTCGCCTATTTGCTGCGGTCCGATGTTCTCCTTGTCGAGGTTCAGCGGATGAGCGGCAGAGTGGCCGAGAACATCGAACAAGAAGTCGAGCAGCGGGTTCACAAAGTCGCCGGTCTTCAAGTGCTCCATGAAGTCATTCCTGACTTTAAACGACGAGGTCGAAAACGCGTCGAACAGAAGCTTCCAGGAGAGGAGATAGCAGCGCACGGACGAGGGGAAGAGCGAGAGAGCCTCGTCTGAGAACTTGTCCAGCGTCGGGGGATCGAGCAGCAGTGAGAGCAGTTCGTCAGGAAGGCGAGCATCTAAAGTCGATCAATGACTGATTCAGAGTTGCAAGATTCAGCCAACTTACCCGTCTTGTCCAAGAGGACATCGATGGAATGTTGCTCCTGTTGTGCTGGTATCTTTTTGTGCAGCATGTTAAATGCCGCAGTCTGTATGTCTCTCGACTCCGACGCGACCAGCGGGAATAGATCCGTCGGCTCAGGAATACGTGTTACGGGGATCTTCTCAATCTCGCGGCAAAGCATTGCATCCACAATCTCCAACGGCTGTGAGGTTTCCTCGCGGGGCAGCTTCAACAGCTCCACCAAGCCGTTGGACTTGGCCGTCGCAAAATCTCTCAGTGCGTCTTGGAGGTCGTCATTTGGCTCCTGGATGCCCTCTAGAGTCTTGAAGAGCTTGAGCGATGAGTGGATGAACGGAAGTGCCTCCGACAGGACGTGTTGACAAGCCCGCTCCCACAGACCGACGCAAAACTGCATCGTCTTTTCCCAGTAGGAACCATACACGTCCTTCATGCAAGGTAGCAGCCGGTCAAGCGCGCGGCAAATCTCTGCGCAAACATCGGCGTCTAGCTCGTCAATGTCTTCTGTCCAGGCGGTGAGTTGCTTCACTGCAAAGACAACTCGGTTGATCGCAACGGGAAGCCCGCCAAGTTCGTACACCTGTGCGCAGAGAGTAAGAAGAACCAGTGTCGCCATGGTCTTGTCACGCTCTGGTGAGAGACCTGCTATATCGCTGACCAGTCGGTTGCAGAAGTTGTTGACCGCCTTCGACGACTGCAAGCTCTCTCCCAGACCCGCGATCAAGCCGGCCGCGAGTAAAGCCGTGTCTGGCTTGGCTTTGAGAATGTCCGGTTTGAGGAACCTCTCTTCGAGGCTGGCTGGAACTCCATGAGCTTCTGTCAGTGTCTGGAGAAGTTCGCTCAATGCTCGCGCACTGTACACTCCACGCATGGTAAGCTCCATGGCCTCCTTCATGGTCAAATCGACAAGCCCGCAAACGATAGCGGAAATGCCATCTTCCGCCGCTTCGTCCCATTGAGTTGCTGTGGCTGTGAGTTTGTTGAGTAGGCTTCTCGAAGAAGTGACGAGCTCTTCCGCTTGGGTACTCCCGTGAGTGTCCTCTAGTGACATCCAGAGCCCGTCGTGGCTCATGGAAGTAATTTGGTCAGAGGTGAGTTGGACAGACAGGCACTGGAGGTACAATAGCTCCACGTGAAACTGTCGGGGAAGTTTGATGCCCTCAGGCATGGCACGCAGCAGTTCACAGTTGTAAAGCGCCATCCTTGCGGGTATTGAGCGCCCCCTTCGGTCTCTCGGCACGCGCGCCTGGCTTGGCCGATCCCGGCTTGGCTGAGGGATATGGGCGGACCTAGGAAGAGTCACAGCACCGCCGATGCTGCTGGTAATCGACAGGGACGGATCAATCGGCTGCTCCAGCAATGGCGAAAGCTCCGCCATCCACACATTTGTGCTGGGAAGAATGTCTTCCCAAGGCACATCGGCGTCTGCGGCGCTCGTTGCTTGCGCGACCAGCGTTCTGATTCTGCTTCAATGTTAGCTTAGTGCAGCACATCTAGCATCGCTGCGACATACTCGAGGGATTGAGGGCCGGCTCGTTCGAGATTTGACTGAATAATCTCCACCGCAGGCAGTGTGCCTTGTCCTTGACCATCTAGCAGGGAACGTATTCTAGCCGCCCTGGGAGAGATGGTGCTGTCGCCAACCTCGGACAGAGCCAAGAGTTGCGCCACGAGCTCTGTGTGAATCGTTTCCTGCTGAGAAAAGAGTTCCGGTCGCCTCTTTGCAACAATCTCCAAAACCTTGAGGATTCTTTCCGCGTGCTGGGCCTCTTTCGCCAGTAGCGTCACCATGTCGCTTGCTATTTTGCGACTCGTTGCGGAGTCGAGGGCCTGATGTGCGATGGCGGCTTCCAGAAGCTCCCATGAATTGCCGTGGGCATCCCCATTTTCCTCGACTGCTTCGCGTGTCTGAGAGCACACAGCCTCCTGAAGCCTAGGAGTGTTCCGGGAAATGGAAGCAGCCTTCTCCTGGGAGACAAGGCTGATTATTGCCAAGTTGCGCGGCGCGGAGGGTGCAAGATCCAACGTCGCCTGTGTCCACGCCGTCCAAACGGCTGCATAGTCATCTTGTCGACCCGGAATGGTCCCAAGGATACGCAGACATGAGAACAAGCTGCGGGACGAGGCGGATCGGACGACCTTGTCCATATCTTCCTTTGCAGCTGACAGGAGGAAATTGGCTAGTCGTTCTCCGGGTTGAGCCGTGAACAGGTGAGGCGATGTACTCAGGGCATATTCGAGTGCCTGGGCGGCCCCAAAAGGCTTCATATTTCTGCTTTCAAGAAGCATGATGCATTGCCTAATGACTTGGGTCGAAGGGCCAGTTGTTTGGTCCGGAAGGTTGTCGCCCAGCTCCTGCAACTTGCCATGAATCATCCCAACCAGCCCAAACCATCGTCTCCCTTCTTCACCAATCTTGGTTTGCGACGCTTGGTACTCTTTCGACACCTCTGGCAGCGATCCAGAGACATTTGAGCAAATCATGGCACCGAGGCGGACCCATTCGCTTGCCGAGGCTTCAACGAGGCGGGATGAAGACTGCATCACGCCAATATGGATCTCAACAAAGATGGACAGCGAGTTCGGGCCAAGCGGAATGGACGTTTGCTTTTCGGAGATTGAGAAGAGGAACTGCTCGAACAATGGGAACAGGTGTTCTCTAGCGAGGGCAAGCTGGTCGTCGTCAGAGAGTGTATTCAAACACCGCCTGGCAGCTTCGACGTAACATTTCCATGAAAAGGAGGTGTTTGTTCGAGGCTCTTCGCGGCCCGTAATACCAGACTTTAGCGAGGATAATAGGCTGGCCGATGCTTCGAGCGTCAAGACATGTGTGGGAATCAAGGCGAGGAGTTGGTCCAGGCACTCCCAGAACTTTGGGGGGCTTCCTTGCGAGCCTTTCGCGATGAACGATTGTAGCCTCGTGAATGGAGACTTGTTGTCACTCGAGCTTGCGGCCCAAATGCCGGGGCTGTGCTGAGTCAATTTGGTCAAGGCCCGTACGTACTCGAGTGCAGAGCCCGACTGATTGGTCTTGAGCCCCCCGGTGACGAAGGCCTGCCGAGCCTTGGCCGACTCGGCATATGGAAGCTGGCGATCGAGACATGCAAAGAGCAGCTGGCACACAGCCTTTCTGACCTGCTGATCCTTGAACGTGATGCTCTTCCAAACGACTTCCTCGGCAAAGTAGTCGTCGTATTTTTGCCGTGACCTTTCGACTCCACCGTCGTCCAGCTGGAGTAGGCCCAGTACCAAGGATAGACTGGCCGTGATGACTCGGAAGTATTTGGCCTCGGCATCCTCGACGGTGGTTGATCGCTCATCACTCAAAGTGTCCCTCGTTTCCCGGGCGGCTTGGGTGGCGTAGTCGAGGATCTGGGCCTGGCACTTGCTCCAGAATGCGGAGACCTTGTCTGGCGTCGTCAGGAGGGAAGACAGGCCATCGTTGGCGGCTCTAGCAACCACTCGGTCGCGGTCGTAGAGCCCGGAAAGCCAGGCGCCGACGACCTTGGGCATCTGTCGCTCCATGCGCTTGCGGGCCGACTTGACAAGCTCAACCTGCACCGTGTGCGACAGCTCCCGGACCCGCCGAGAGTTGTCGATGGAGATGCGCGGATACAGCTGCGTCTGCAATGTGTGAGCTCCATGGCCAACTCGTGACGGCCATGGTGTGCCGTTGGGGCTCTGGTGGAATGACGAACCCAGATGTCGAGGAGGGCCTCGTCGACGCCGCGGCCCCGGTCAGACGGGTGGGCCTGGACGTGCTGCAGGAGGTCCTCGAGGGCCTTGGCCTTGGTGGTGCTGTCCCTCTTCAAGACGTTCTTGAGCGACACGACCACGTTCGGATCCGACACGGCGCCAAAGGACGGGGGCTCGGCGAGGTAGGACAGGGAGCTCCCGGCGGCGGCGCCGCTGAAGGCCCCGCCTGCTCCGAACGCAGAGCCGAAGCCCGACCGGGCGCCTTTGCCCTGCTGGCCGCGCTTCATGACGGCGGTTGCGCGGGAGCTGCAGCGCAGCGCGAGGTGTTGGGGCTGGAGCTCGAGCTGGAGTTGACAGAAGTTGATGATGATGTCACGGCGGCATTTTTGCGCCAAGCTTTGGGCCAGTCATAATACCGAGCCAGAAAAGGTGGGGCTGGCGCCAGGCAGCCGAATCTGGACCCCGGAGTCTTCGTTTCACTTGGACAAACCGACTGACTCTACACGATGCGACCGCGAGAGATGATGACGAGCTGACGAGCTCAGGTAGATGCTCCGACACGAAGGGGACGAGGCGATTCCTCGGCTCACTTGCTTTCGCGCCAAGTTGCCTGACTCGGGCCTTGACTAAGACCATGCCAATAGCTCGCAACGATTCATGCACCGCCCGTGCAACAGTAATACTAGTAGGTATCATGGGCCATCGTGCGAAGTGTCATTTTAGTAATACGACTTCTGTGGTACCATCTAGTCGAGACACTCCTGAAGGGTCTAGAGCCGCCGTCTAGCCAAGCTGTCGAGAACTTGCAGGGTACTATTATGGGCGGTGCAGCCACGCCCTCCACCCCATCTGAGTCTATGTCTCTGGGCCGGAACTTTTGCTGTCACCTTTGACGAATGGAAGGGACCTGGCTCCAAGCTGTGCCTCCCCACGACTTCTTACTGCTCCTCAACGGGCCGCTGCACAGGTTTCCGTTGCATACGGCCGCATCCAAAGCGCTACGTTTGAGCCGTGTTCGACAATGCACACAAACGGATCTGGTGTTGAAACGCTGGCAACTGTGATGCACCTTGACAATCCATGGCAAAGCACAGCCGTAGCAAAGTCATCGTAGAGTAATGGACCGTGTCTCGAAAGTCGGGATATCTCAATCAGTCTTGCTACTTTCTCGTATTTTGTACGGAGTATGCATATTCCAGCGGCAGTCACCACATAAGAGGCCAAGGCTTCCCCAGCTTGCCCATCCTCATTGTGTAACTCTCGTGTCTAGCTGCACGCCTACGGTTCGTCATCGTCTTCAACAGTATTGGATCCATATCTCTTCAACGTGCGCTTCCCGCGCCGTTTTGTTAAGCTCTGCCGACATCGATGACCATGGATTCACAAGAGTGGATCAAGTCGCAGCGCAAAGAGCTTCCCATAACTCTCACCGCAGATGAGTGCAGGGGCAAGACGTACATAGTTACCGGTGCAACTAGCGGCCTGGGTCTCGAATGCACAAAACACCTCGTGCGGCTCGAATGCGCTCACGTAGTCATTGCCGTCCGCAACCTGAAAAGGGGCGAGGTTGTCAAAGCGTCCATCGAGAACAAGACTGGCCGCCTTGGTGTCATTCATGTTTGGCACTTGGACTTGGCCTCATTCGACTCAGTTACAGCATTTGCAAAGAGGGCCGAGGCAGAGCTGGAGCGAGTGGACGGCGTTGTTGCGAATGCTGGCGTTGCCAACGGGTATTGGATTGAGACGGCGGGCATGGAGTCCAATTTGACAGTCAATGTCTTGGGAAACTTGCTGTTTGTTGTTCTCATGTTCCCCATCCTGAGGAAGAGCGCAGTGAACTTCACGATGACGCCGTGCATCACCATCACTGGCACCATGGGAGCGTTTTCCACACTTCAATGCCTCCAAAAATTCGACCGCGACAACATTTTCAACGATCTCAATACCCGTAAAAGGTGGGAACCTGATATTGACGCGCGGTATGTGCCTCTAGGTCTTGAATCGGAGCGAGAGCCCTGCTGATGAGGCCACAGATACGTGTTCTCAAAACTTCTGCTGCATTTTGCGACACGCCAAATTGCAGCGATCGCTCCAGTAAAACGCACTGGGGTAGTTGTCAACATAGTGAATCCTGGTCTGTGCAAGACCAATCTCCAAAGCAACGTGAGGCTTCCGATGCGCATCATTGCACTCATTATGAAGCTGCTCATAGGGCGAACCGCCGAGGTGGGCAGCCGCACGCTATTGCATGGCATTGCTTCTGGAGCTGAGAGCCATGGCAAATACTTGTCCGACTGCCAGATCAGGGAGTAAGTCCTCATCACCAACGAGACATCACTCGCGGCTCTACATTGACAGCAAGGTACAGAGAAGAGGTCCCGGAATGGATCTCGAACGAGGATGGCATGATTTGTCAGGGCAAGGTTTGGGCTCAAATTACGGAAAAGCTGGAGTCAATTCAACAAGGCTGTATCAAGGCTGTTCTACACGATGTGTAGAGTGAGAAGCCAGTCAGTATCTTTTTAAAAGATACTGTGAATTATAGAGAAGGAGCAAAGTTGAAAGTTTGAGAAACGAAAAGAATGTATTATTAGGTAAATCGAGCAATGTCACGGGCAGTCGCGTATCAAGTCGGCATCCTGCTTCAATGTTGTAGTGAAACTCGGCGTAAAGTGATGTATGCCTTACAGGTAACAACACACGAACAAGCTGGATGTAGCGGTCGCGGTCCAGCAGTCAATGATGTGGAAAGGTCCACCACAAAGTGAAGACATATCAAATGGCCTCATCACCATGTGCGACGAGCCGAGGTTGTTGTCCATCTCAGAGCAATGGGCCATCGCGCCGGTTTGTCCTTGGACCGAAAGTCGTTCAGTTTTCCACGTACCGAATGAGACGAGAGCCGCTGGAAGCATGTGTTGTGCTCACGGGGGCTTAGTAATACCATAAATCGCGATGTTTCACTCGATGCCGCCGACACCTAATATTCAGATGTGAGTCGCCCAGACCCATCCTCAGTGCGACGTGATCCTCCAAGTGTAGCTGTCTCCCGTGCTACCCTATCCCATTTGCCTCGGCTTCTTACATAGTCAGCCCAAAGTGCCATGTCAGCCTCGGCCGAAACGTGATGATACCTGATCTTTTCGTCATTAGTAAGGTGCCACTCCGTGTTGTGGTATCAGGGTGGTCTAGATGGGGCTGGCTGAGGTTCATTGGGAAGCTTATGCAAAGTGCGGAACGTAGGACGCACTCAATTCCGCTCGGGACTCATTCTTTCTGATACAGCTCCCGGATGTAACTGGCTTTTCGCTGATGTTTTCTTGCTAGAGTCAACTCGGAGTCGGAAGCTTGCAATTGCTTGGTTCGACACCAACCAGGTTTTGTTTCGAGACTCGACCACGCCCCCCAAGAGCACGACGAAAATGGATTCGAAAACACTCCAGGCACTCACTGAGATCGAAAAACGTATCTTGGACGATCCTTCGGTGAAACAAGCCAAGGTCCTGAACCTGGTGCCTGATGACTGTGGTAGTCCTCTGTGGGCCGTGGCACTGGTTCTTGCAAGCAATGACGACTCTCAGGAAGCTAAAGGCTCCGTAGTGATCAAGAAAGCACGGAAGAGTCTTCGACATCACTTCGAAAAGGCACTTGTACCCAATAAATGGATCCTGCTCGACCGTTTCCCAACCGATGAGTCTGGGCGCCTGGATGAGACCCGACTCGTGCGGCACCTGGCGACCTCGTGCACTAGCGACGGCCTTTCTACCAAGGAAAAACGGCAAAGACTCATCGAGAATGCGTCGAAAGACGCGGTCACGGATGCGGCCGCCACGGAGCTGGAGCTCGTGCTCAAGGTGCTCTGGGCGCAAGTCTTGGGCCGGGACCCAAAGGGGATCAGAGCCAAAGACAGCTTTCTGATACTTGGCGGTGATTCTATCATGGCTATTGAGCTGGCGGCGCTTGCTCAGGAGCACGGACTCGGCCTTAGTACGACACTGGTTCTCCAGAAGCCAGAGCTTGCGAGCATGGCCGCCGCCGTTGCCATCGATGACACCCGGAGGACGACGGAGCCCGAGCGACCGTTAGCCACGAAGCCGAACAGCGAACGAGAAACTACATTCGCCCAAGTCAAAAAACAGTGCGTTTTACAACAGGGTGAGCAGGTGGTGGATGTTTATCCCTGCTCGCCATTGCAAGAAGGACTCATGGCTCTGGGCTTGAAGCAGCCGGGCTCGTACATATCACGACCGGTTTGGCGACTGTCCAAAACCATTGACGTTGATCGGTTCAAAGACGCTTGGATTCGAACTGTCGAGATTTTCACAAACCTGCGCACTCGAGTTGTGCTACTTGCGGGGAAACCTTTACAGGCTGTGATCCAGAGCCAAGTTAGCTGGGAGGCGGACTGTAACAGGGGCATTTGCGGCTTCATACATCACGCGCGGAGCGTAGAGATGGGGTATGGCTCCCGTCTCTGTCGTTACGCCCTTATTGGAGACCATGGTGAGACCTACTTCGTGTTCATGGCGCACCATGCGGTCTTTGACGGCTTGAGCATGAGGATTGTCCTAGACGGATTGTACCAAGCGTACCAGGGAAAGGCTCCTCGGACACCGCAGCCTTATGTCGAGTTCATCAGATACACTCGGTCTCTGGACCGCGACCATGCGACGGAGTATTGGAAGGATCAGCTCAATGGGGCCAAACAGGCTGCCTTCCCCGGTAAAAGCCATCAAGCACAGCCAGCCGTGCCTCATCGCATGACTGGCGTCATGAAGCGGGTAATCCCATTTCCCAGGAGCATGGGGACGTCCATCACGAAAGCGACATTGCTGCGAGCGGCTTGGTCAATCGTCATCGCTCGTTATTGCGATACCGATGATGTGTGTTTTGGTACGACCCTGTCTGGGCGGCACGCGCCGGTGCCGGGGTTGCACACGATGGCGGGACCGGTTATTGCGACGGTGCCCATCAGAGTCCGTCTTGATTCGCGCCAGTCTATATCAGACTTTCTTGCATCTATTCAGTCTCAAGCAAACGAGATGGTTGCCTTTGAGCAGTTTGGGCTCCAAAGGATCGCCAGGGTCTGCCAGGATGCAAAGGAAGCCTGCGATTTCAGGAGCCTTCTTGTAATCCAGCCGATCCAGCACTTGACCTCAGGGGCAACTTCTTCAAGCTCCGGAAATGCCCTGATGCTGCAAGACAGCTTTGAACTGGCGCTGTCTCAAGAGTCGGCACAAAACTACTTCAACTACCCCCTCGTTATGCAACCATGGATCGCAGACGACCATGTCGAGCTTGACATCACCTACGACACAGATGCCCTCACCGATTTCCAGCTAGAGGCTTTGTCTCGGCAATTCGAGTTTACTATTCAACAGCTTCTCGTCCAAGACCAGACGAAACTGAGAGACATACGCGTAGCGGGCCCCTGGGATAGACAGCAGGCACTCGACTGGAACACGGAGGAGCAGCCGGAGCAAGTTGATGCTTGCATACATGGCCTTTTCAAGGATCAAGCTCTGAAGCGGCCCGATGCCCTTGCAATCCAGGCCTGGGACGGAGAGCTAACATACGCTCAGCTGGACCGCGCTTCCAACCGACTGGCCCATCACATCGCGAACAGCTTTGAGATTAAGAATGACGACTTCATCCACGTGTGTTTCGAAAAGTCAGTGTGGTTTTTTGTGTCTATACTGGCCGTCAACAAGGTCGGGGCCGCCTGGGCGCCTTTGGATCCGTCTCACCCCTTCAGCCGCCAACAACAGGTGGTGCAGCAGACAATGGCAAAGCTTGTCCTTTGCTCTCCCACCAATGCCGTGTTATGCGCGGATCTGGTGCCAAACGTCATTGAAGTCTCCTCTCAGCTTGATAGAGACTTGGCGAAGAGTACCACCACCAACACCAGCGCGTCCGCCCCTGCGGCTGTCACCTCGCCCCGTCACGCTGCCTACGTGCTGTTCACCTCTGGAAGCACGGGAACACCGAAAGGCATCGTGATGGAACATCGGTCTGTTTGCACTAGCCAATTATCTATCGGCCGGAGGATGGGCTTGACCCCAGGAATCAAGATGCTTCAATTTGCCGCCTTCGTCTTCGACCTCTGCATTGGAGAAATCGTCGGCCCCCTGATTTCCGGCGCCTGTATCTGCGTACCTTCCGACAACATACGAGTCAACAATATCACACAGTTTATAAGAGACATGGATGTGTCCTGGCTCTACCTGACCCCGGCTTTGGCTCGCACATTCAAGCCGAGCGACGTTCCAAACGTCGAGCTTGTGTTGCTCTGCGGCGAAGCTGTCACTCAGGACGTTTTCGATAGTTGGTTTGGCAAAGTGCGTCTGATCAATGGCTGGGGTCCTGCAGAGACGTGTGTTTTCAGCACATTACATGAATGGCAGACCATCGACGAATCACCCATGACGGTTGGACGACCCGTTGGGGCGTACTGTTGGATTGTGGACCCAGATGACCCCCTTCGGCTCGCTCCTGTCGGGACCATAGGGGAGGTCATCATACAAGGTCCAACAGTGCTACGAGAGTACCTGTCAGACCGCGAGCGAACACTTCAGTCTGTGGTCGATGTCCCTCCGAGCTGGGCAGCTGAGGTGTCCAAGTCCTGGAACCGGCTGTTCAAGTCCGGCGACCTTTGCCGTTACAACCCGAATGGTACCATTGAGTTTTGCGGCCGCAAAGACACGCAAATCAAGATACGAGGACTCCGGGTTGAGCTTGGCGAGGTTGAATACCAAATCCGAAAATGCCTCTCGGGCATCGTGCAAGTTGCTGTTGATGTGCTTCATATCAACGGCAATACATCCTTGGCGTCTTACCTGTGTTTCAACAACGACATTCGAGTCGCAAATGCCGGAAATAACGACGAGGAGACACCTTCGGAGCTATTCTTGCCTCTGACGGATGCATTGAAGACCGAACTCGCAGCCGCGGTTGGACGATTAAACGTGGTCTTACCCAGCTACATGGTCCCAACCATATTTATTCCTTGTTCTTTTATGCCCTTTATTACATCTGCGAAACTTGATAGAAATGGACTTCGCTGCGAGGCTATGGCTCTTACGACTGAGCAACTTGTACACTATTCCTTGGTGGATGGGGATAAGCGGCCGCCGGAAACCCCAATGGAACAGCGACTTCAACTCCTGTGGAGTCAGATCCTCAATATCTCACCCGACTTGATTGGACGGGACGATAGCTTCATTCAACTCGGGGGCGACTCCATCGCCGCTATTCACTTGGTCAGTGAAGCTCGCGACGCTGGATTGTCCTTGGCGGTTCAAGAGGTCTTTGATGACCCACGGTTGCTCATGGTCGCAGCCAGGGCACAGGAGCGAGCAGCCACTGACCATGAAACGCAAAAATCTCCCGAGCGCTTTGATCTCTTGCCCGATTGGACACGCAAGACGGTCCTGTATGATGCAATTCGAGAGAGCTGTGATCTATCAGCCGATCAGATGATTGAAGATGCCTTCCCTTGCACAAGCCTTCAGGAGGGTCTCATGGCTCTCAGCAGCAAGCAACCGGGGTCGTACATAACAAAGTACGTCTACCATCTTCCACCAAACATCAAGATTGCCCGCTTCAAAGACGCTTGGAAACGGACAATTGAACTCTGTGGAAACTTGCGAACGCGAATTGTGTTTGGCGATGGGCAGTGCATCCAAGCATTAATCGGAGGTGATATTGAGTGGGAGCCGACGGACGGAGTCGACATGCATTCCTTCATGCAATCGATAAAGCATATGGAGATGAGCTTCGGTTCCAGGCTTTGTCGCTATGCTCTCATTCGAGGGGGTGATGGTGCATACCACTTTGTCTGGATCATTCATCATTCCGTGCATGACGGCTGGAGCATGCGAATCGTGCTGGACACGGTGTGCGATGCATATTACGGACATAATCCGCGAACTCTTACGCCCTATTTACACTTCATCAAATATACGATGAACCTCGATCCCGACTCAACCAGCGCTTACTGGAGGACATATCTTCACCAGGCAAGACGCGCAACCTTCCCTCCTTCTGTCCGGGAAGCAGACTCGACTGGGGTGCGAATTATGGACCAGACTATATTGCTGGATCGCCCTGTGGGCTCCTCCATAACCTCAGCAACCATTGTTCGAGCGGCATGGGCACTGGTCTTGGCCAAGTACAGCGATTCAGAAGACGTGTCCTTTGGCGCAACGGTGTCGGGGAGACAGGCCCCTATCCGTGGCATTGCAAGAATCGCAGGTACCTTGATTGCCACGGTGCCGGTACGAATACGCTGCGATAAGGGCCAGTCCATCACAAACTATTTGGGGGACGTCCAGTCCCAGGCATCGGACATGGTACCGTATGAGCAGTTTGGGTTGCAAAACATTGCCAAAGTCAGCTCCGATGCAAGGGAAGTTTGCAACTTGAACAGCCTGTTGGTTATCCAGCCTGGGCAACAGATAACACACGCACACGCCGAGGGCCAAGGCTTTCTCATGACTGCCAGCGAGGAGCAAACCATGGCGGAAGCGTCAATGGAGAACTACTTCAACTATCCCCTCGTTCTCATGGCCTATGTATACGAAGACCATGCTCAGCTGCGGTTTGCATACAACTCCAATATCATCACTGAGCCACAAGTGCGAGCGCTGTCCTCTCAGTTTGATGCCGTCGTGCAGCAGCTGAGTGGATCGAGAGACGCTTCGCTTGGCACCATATCCTTGGTTAGTCGGCGGGACTTGGACTTGGCTATTTCCTCTCAGAGGCTTCAGCCTGGTACAAGTTCGTGCACCCACTGGTTGATTGAAGCGCAGATCGAGTCTCATCCCGAGGCTCCCGCAGTGGCGGCCTGGGACAGACAGCTGACATACGAAGAACTCGGCGTCTTCGCGTCTCGCCTGTCTAGCAAGCTTCGGAAGCTCGGGGTTGGACCAGAGGCAGTCGTGCCAATATGTATGCCCAAGTCAGCTTGGACAGCTGTCGCAATGGTGGCCGTCGAGATGGCGGGCGGCGCGTTTGCCCCGTTGGACCCGGCAGCGCCACCAGCACGATTGAAGGGCATCTTGGAAGATACAAGGGCAAAGTTGGCTATTGTGTCATTTTCCACCGACAAACTGCTGCAAGAACTTGGAGTCGAGACCCTGCTGTTCGATGAACGAACCGCCAGCACCTTGCCAGGCGAGACATCGTCAGCGTCCCAAGTCGAACCTAGCAGCGCTGGCTGTGTCGTCTTCACATCCGGCAGCACAGGAAAGCCAAAGGGCACCGTTATTCCCCATAGCGCCATTTGCTCGTCAGCGAATGCTTATGGAGAGGACCTGCGCATCGGCCCAGGCACTCGGGTCTTCCAATTCTCGGCATTTACGTTTGATGTCGGCATCCTTGACGTCCTGGTCACGTTGATGCGAGGTGGTTGCGTTTGTATCCCTTCGGAAGACGAGCGGCTGAACGATGTTTCTGGCGCTATTAATACCTATCAAGCGAATTGGGTCTTCCTGACTCCTACGGTCGCCGACCTCCTATCGCCTGGGGAAGTTCTGGGACTGCAAGTGCTCTGCCTAGGTGGAGAAGCTATAAGCAGAAAGTCGGCAGATCGCTGGAAAGACAAAGTGCAACTGAACGGCCTCTACGGACCAGCGGAGGCGTCTATTTGCGCATGGCGGCCGAACCTCGCAAGTTCTGTGAAATCGACCAACATTGGATACCCTCTGTGCAGCTCCTTTTGGGTTGTTGAGCCTACGAACATTAAGAAGCTTGTTCCTATCGGGTGCATTGGGGAACTTCTCATCGAGGGGCCTCTCTTGGCACGAGGTTACCTGAATGCAGATATCGCAGCAGCATCCAACTTCATCGAGAAAGCCGACTGGCTTCCTGGGAGCGGGCTAGGCGCCACGCGAAGAGCGTACCTCACTGGTGATTTGGTGAGACGGAACGTGGACGGCACGTTTGACTATATCGGCCGCAAGGATAGTCAAGTCAAGATTCATGGTCAACGAGTTGAGCTCGGTGAAATCGAGACCCAGCTACAGAGAGTCTTGCCAGACAACATGACCGGCCTTGTCGACGTTGCGGATGGCTTGGACGGAGACACCCTCTTGGCCTTTCTCTGGTTCGTTGATGGACCGAACTTTGAGCCACAATCACCCTTGCAACTGGCCAAATCCGTATCGTCCGAGCTACGCAAAGTGATTTCGCATTTGGAGTATTCTCTTTCGACGGTGTTGCCAGCATACATGGTTCCAGCAGCGTATCTTACATTCCGAGGCGTACCAGAAAAGACAACGTCAGGCAAAGTCAATCGTCAGGCGCTCGTTGCGCTCTGTGATGCTACTTCTTTAGAAGAACGTTCACGCTTTGTCCCCGAGCAAACAGAGAAAGAGGATCTCACTACGCCAATGGAGTTCAAGATACGAAGCTTGTGGGCCGAACTGCTGCACATCTCGGATGAAAGCATTGGCAAGACTGACAATTTTGTTCGTCTGGGTGGCGATTCGGTAATCGCCGTTCGCCTCGTTGCACTGGCACGACAGCACGACATTTTTCTGACAGTTGGGCTCATATTCAAGGCGCCGAAGCTATGCGACATGGCTGAACTGGCGTCTTCGTCGAGGCATGGGGCGTCGCACGGGGCCATCCACCTGAATAGCTCACCGTCACTGGATCAGAACGACGGAATCAGGCCAGCCGTTCAAGCTCAATGCGGTTTGACCACTACGTCGCTTATTGAGGACATATACCCTTGCACGAAATTGCAAGAAGGGCTCATGTCCTTGGCTGTAAAGCATCCAGGCTCGTACGTCGCCAAGCAAGTCTATCGCCTGTCGGAAGACGTCGACCATCACCGCTTTAAGGACTCTTGGGAAAGGGTCGTAGACCTGTGTCCAATTTTGCGAACAAGGATTGTGCTTGTGGCTGGTGAAACCCTTCAAGCCGTCGTAACCGAGAACTTCCTGTGGGAAGAAGCAGACGGCGTTACTCTCAGCGCGTACTTGGGCCGTTTGGACAATCTCGAGTTGGGGTATGGATCACGTCTGTGCCAATGCGCCCTTGTAAAGGGCGAAGACGGCAATATGCATTTTATCTGGGCCGTCCATCACACCGTCTTCGATGGCTGGACTCGGAACCTCATCATGTCAATGCTCGACGAGATATATCACGGCGGCCGACCGGTAGCACCACACTCATACGTCAACTTTATAAACTACACAATGAGCCTCGACATCCAGGAGGCTAGTGCGTATTGGCAAAAGCAGCTTGATGGTGCCAAACGGGCCACATTTCCGCGAGCTCCTCGAGCCAATCCATCTTCCAACACCCCCTCCAGCAAGGTCAGTCGTGTGGTCAGATCGACCATTCCCCTCCCGTCCTTTCCCGACAGGTCGGTCACAAAGGCATCCGTCCTACGTGCGGCATGGGCAGTTCTTCTTGCACGCTATTGCAATACCGAGGACGTATGCTTCGGAATGATCGTCTCCGGACGCAACGCGCCGGTTCCAAGTCTGGATGTAACCGCTGGTCCGATGATTGCTACGGTGCCGTTCCGGGTGCGCCTTGACCGGCAACAAGATGTGTCCCAGTTGCTTCACGACACGCAAGAAAAGGCCACGGAGATGATTCCTTTTGAGCAATTCGGCCTGCAAGCCATCTCAAGACTCGGATTAGACGCTGAAGAAGCCTGTAGCTTTTCTAGCTTAATGGTGATCCAGCCAGCGCAAATTGGCTCCGCGAATATCCGCGATGGTGGAATCTTGACAGATGTTGATACTGAGGCCGTCGAGGTGGCCACATTCCGCAACTTCGTCAACTATCCTCTTGTTATTCAATGTCACCTCGCGGATGAACAAGCGAACCTCTTTTTCATCTACGACGAGAGCATGCTTGCAAAGGAACAGCTTCTGGCTCTCTCTCACCAATTGGGTCATGTTGTCGAGCAACTCTCGACTCAGCAGAACAAGGCACTGGGCAACATTTCACTGTCCAGCCCCTGGGACATCGAAAAGGCCATAGAGTGGAATCAATATGATACTGAGACTATGGAATCATGCCAACACGAGCTCATTGAGGCACAGTGCAGACTAAGACCAGAGGCCCCAGCAATTTGCGGATGGGATGCAAAATTCACATACAGAGAGCTCAACAGTGCTGCCAACAGGCTAGCCCATCATATTTCCCAAGGTCGCAACGTTGAGCCTGACCATATTATTCTTGCCTGCTTTGAGAAGTCTGCTTGGTTTGTGGTAGCTATTTTAGCCATCAACAAAGCCGGCGCGGCATGGGCACCCCTTGATCCGTCGCATCCAGCAAGTCGGCACCAGCAGATTGCTCGGCAGACTGGTGCAAAGCTCGCTTTGGCATCGCCAGCATGCAAAGAAATCTGTGCCAACCTCGTCAATGACATCGTTGAAGTGACGCCGGACTTGGACAAAGAGCTGGCGAAAGACGAGTTGAAGAGCCAGAGTGGACCAATCACCAAGGTCTCTCCAGACAACGTTGCATATGTGCTGTTTACATCTGGAAGCACGGGAACCCCGAAAGGTGTTGTCATCGAGCATCGACATCTATGTACGAGCCAAAGAGCCATCAACAACAGACTTGGTCTGACGCCTGACGTGAGGATGCTGCAATTTGCCTCGTTTGTATTCGATGCCGCTGTAGCGGAAATTTTTTGGCCATTACTCTCCGGCGCCTGTGTGTGCATTCCTTCCGACAACGACAGGCTGAGCAATCTACAAGAGTTTATTCAGGACACACAAGCCAATTGGGCTCTTCTAACACCGTCAGTTGCACGGATGCTGCGTCCGGCTGATGTCCCTAGCTTACGGTTGCTCATGCTTGCAGGTGAGGCTGCGGGCCAGGATGTATTTGACACCTGGTTCGGGAAACTTCGACTAATAAACGCCTGGGGGCCTACAGAAATGTGCGTCATCGGTTCAGCCCATGAATGGGAAGCAATGGATGAGTCGCCCCTTGTCATCGGGCGGCCAGTAGCATGTCGGATTTGGATTGTAGACCCTCAAGACCCTCTTCAGCTCGCCCCCGTTGGTTGTCTCGGCGAACTCGTCGTTCAAGGACCAACGGTCTTTCGCGAATACTTGTCCGATCCGGAAAAGACGAGACTGACGGCTCTCGAGTCGTATCCAACCTGGGCAGGCAAGGACAAGTCACATCATCGCTTCTATCGAACAGGGGACCTCTGCTTTTACAGAGACGATGGAACCATCCAGTATGGCTGTCGTAAGGACATGCAAGTCAAGATCCGTGGACTTCGTGTAGAGCTGGGCGAGATTGAGCATCATGTGCGAACTTGCTTAGACGGAGTGCGGCAAGTCGCGGTGGACACCTTTGAATCTGACGGCGGCGCCACGCTCGTGGCCTACATCTGCTTCAATGACGATACAAGCAATACAGGAATGGGCAACCAATCAACTAATGGCTTGCTACTGCCCCAATCAGAAAGCTTGAGGGACGACATTGTGGCATTGACAGGCCATTTGGCGGTGCTTCTGCCGCGATACATGGTTCCAAGTCTCTTTATTCCTTGCGCATATATGCCCATTGTCACCTCAGGAAAGCTGGATAGGGCAGGGCTGAAGAATGCCATCTCATCGCTAAGCTGGGAGGAGTTGGCGACCTATGCGCTCGGAGAAGACCAGAAACGAGCACCAGAAACCCCTATGGAGTGTCGCCTTCAGCTCTTGTGGGCAGAGATTTTAAATATTCCTGCAAAGGGCATTGGCCGAGATGACAGTTTCATGAGGATAGGGGGCGATTCCATTGCAGTTATTCATCTTACCATTGCGGCCCGCGATATGGGCATCTCTCTAACCGCTCATGATATCTTCAACGACCCCCGTCTGTGGAAAGTTGCTGCCAAGGCGATGGCCGCGGAAGAAGGAAACGATATACAGCTACCTGAGTCCGTCCTACCGTTTACTTTGCTAGACTCTCACTTACGAGAACTCGATTGGAACACCACGGTTCGAAAGCAGTGCGGATTGCTGGACGGAGAGGTTATCGAAGACGCCTACCCCTGCACTGCGCTCCAGGCAGGCCTCATGACCCTGTCCACCAAGCAGCCTGGCTCATATGTGGCGAAACACATCTACCGTGTACCGAAGGATATTGACTTGGAGCGGCTACGGGCCTCTTGGGAGACCTGCGTCGCGCTTTGCCCCATCTTGCGGACGAGAATCGTGGCGTTGCAAGAATCATTTATCCAAGTGGTGATAAAGGACGATTTTCACTGGGAAACACCCAATGATGCCGATCTCGACTCGGCGATTAAAGTCGCGGGATCTATCCAGATGTCTTATGGCTCGCCATTGTGTCGGTATTCGTTGATGACGGATCAGAAAGGCGACTCATACTTCTTGCTGAACATTCACCACGCGGCTCACGATGGCTGGACTATTCGGCTCATACTCAGCACTTTGAGCCACATATATCGAGGCTTTGCAAGTCCGGATGTACCGCAGTTTGTTGCCTTCATCAAGTATGTCACCGAAATAGACACCACCGCCGCCAAAAAGTACTGGAGCCAGCAACTCCACGGTGCCAATCAAGCCTCATTCCCTGTTAAGCCAAAAGAGAGGCCGCAGGATTCAACACTGTCAGAGCGGCGCACTCGGATGATGAAGAGTACTGTCGATCTACCGGCTTTGCCAGGCACTTCTGCGACAAAGGCCACCCTCCTCCGTGCGGCCTGGGCGATTCTTCTTGCGCGCTACTGCGATACTAACGACGTATGCTTTGGCGCCGCGGTATCAGGTCGGTACGCTTCTATCCCAGGAATAGAAACAATGCCAGGTCCAATGGTTGCAACCGTTCCAGTCAGGGTGCAGCTGAATCCTGAGCAACGTGTATCAAAGCTTCTGCACCAAATCCAGGCCCAGGCGTCTGAGATGACCGCCTATGTGCAATATGGGCTGCAAAATATTTCCAAGCTTGGAACGGATGCTCAAGAGGCATGCAATTTTTCAAGCCTCTTTGTCATTCAGCCCGTGAGGGGGTTGGGCATGACTGATGGCGCCGACAGCGAGGTCATTATGCCCATGGACTATTCAGACAACCACGAGGCTGAAGAAGTCCTCATGGATAATTACTTCAGCTATCCGTTGGTCATACAGGCCTTGATACATGACGAGAATGTTGAGTTTGTTTTTATATATGACTCCGTGGCGATTCCACCTACTCAGCTGCAGGCATTGTCGTCTCAGCTCGGAAATGTGGTGCTTCAGCTCTTCTCCTCACACAACGCACCCTTGAGCTCAGTGTCGGTTTCTACATCGTCGGACTTGAACCATTCGCTCCAGGTGAATAGTGCTACCCCTGAGATCATGGACACTTGTGTCCACTCACTCGTTGAGGAGCAAGCCAGGATTCGCCCACACTCGTTGGCCATTGATTCGTGGGACGCTCAGTTCACATATGAAGCGCTGGATCAGGCGGCGAGTCGGTTCTCTCGATACCTCGTTGAAAAGTTCAAAGTCATGCCCGGGAACCTTGTTCTTGTTTGCTTCGATAAGTCGGCCTGGTTCTATGTCGCTATTCTGGCAATTAACAAGGCCGGCGCGGCATGGGTCCCTCTGGATCCGTCACACCCAGCGGAGCGTTTGAGGATCGTAGCTAGACAGACTCAGTCTGGGCTAGCTGTGGTGTCACCTTCCAACGCCTCATCATGCGAGGAACTGGCTTCCAGCATGGTTCAGTTAACGCCAGAGCTACACGATCAGCTTACCAAAGATGCCCCAGACAGTCTTCAAAGGCCAGCTATGTCTGTCTCGTCACGAAGTGCAGCCTACGTACTTTTCACTTCAGGAAGCACCGGGACCCCCAAAGGGCTTGTGATGGAGCATGTGGCAGTTTGCACCAGCCAACATGCCATCAGCCAACGGTTGAATCTGACGCCAGACGTACGAATTCTGCAATTTGCCGCGTTCGTCTTCGACCTGTCTATTGGCGAGATCATTGCTCCTCTCATCTCAGGTGCCTGCATCTGCGTTCCGGAGGAGGACGCCAGAACTAATTCCCTGGCTGACTTTATCTGCGAAAATCGAATCAACTGGGCCTTCCTTACGCCTTCACTAGTTCGAACCCTGAGACCCCAAACTGTGCCTTGCTTGGACCTCCTCCTACTAGCCGGAGAAGCAGTCAGCAGAGACATCTTGGACATGTGGTTCGGCCACGTTCGGCTGGTCAATGGCTGGGGCCCGGCTGAAACCTGCGTCTTCAGCACCCTGCACGAATACACCTCGGTTCACGAGTCTCCCCTCATCGTGGGCAAGCCTGTCGGCGGGTTCTGCTGGGTTGTTGATGTCGATGATCCTCAGCATCTGGCGCCAACCGGGGCGATTGGTGAAGTCATAATTCAAGGACCCACGGTACTACGGGAATATCTATCCAATCCGACACAGACGAGTAACTCATTCCTGAGTGCTGTCCCTGAGTGGGCACCACGGCGAGATACTTGGCCGTGGAATCGCGTGTTTAAATCAGGGGACCTATGTGTTCAGCGCTCAGACGGGCTGCTCGAGTTCTGTGCCCGCAAGGATACACAGATAAAGATAAGGGGCCTTCGGGTGGAACTGGAAGATGTTGAGCACCATGTTCTCAAAGCTGTCAACGGGGCTTGCCAGGTGGCAGTCGAAGCAATCCAGGGCAAGGCCGGTAAAAGCTTGGTTGCCTACCTTTGCTTCACTACGGACAGAAGGACTTCTTCCCTCGAAGAGAACGCAGTGGACGCTGCCGCCTTTCTTCCTCTGGCAGATGGTTTGCAACGGCGAATTCGAGAGGCGGCCGGCCAACTGCGACTCACCCTTCCACGGTATATGCTCCCGACCTTCTTCATTCCATGCAAGTACATGCCAGTGATCAGGTCAACGAAACTGGACAGAAGGAGATTGCGGCAATTGACCCTGGCTTTGTCTCAAAGCGAGCTTCTTCACTTTTCGCTTGCGGACAGCGACAAAACTCCCCCGCAATCCGATATGGAGGTCCGCCTACAACACCTTTGGGCGAAGCTGCTGAAAATTCCCGCTGAGTCGATTGGTCGCGATGATAGCTTTTTACAGATCGGCGGCGACTCAATTACAGCGATTCATCTGGTGACTTCTGCGCGTGAGGCTGGTGTTTGGCTTTCTGTGAAAGACATCTTCAAGGACCCTCGATTGTACGCGGTTGCTGCGCAGGCAACGACACTGGACGAGGACTGGCACTTGGCGACAACGACTGAGCCGTTCAGCCTCTTGGATCCGAGTATAAGGGATTCAGTTCTACATCTCAACGTTCAAGTGTCCTCGTCTAGTGGCTACCGGATTGCAGATGCCTATCCATGCAGCAAACTGCAGGAAGGTCTCATGACACTGTCTATGAAGCAGCCGGGATCATACGTCGCGACCTATGTCTACAAACTGTCAGACAGCGTTGATTCGAACCTTTTAAAATCTTCTTGGGAAAATACATTGAAGGCTTGCCCGAATCTGCGTACGAGGGTTGTCCTCGTGGATGACCATTCCGTTCAAGTGGTGCTGGAGGAGGACCCTGAATGGGAGTCCGCCAGCAGCGAGAGTCTGCGCGCTTCTGTGCAGGTCACCCGTGATCAGGCAATGACATATAGATCCAAGCTATGTCGCTACAGTCTGTTGGAACAAGCCAGTGGAAACAGATACTTCATTTTGACCATGCATCACGCTATTCATGATGGCTGGAGCATGCGCTTGGTGATCAGCACACTATGCGATTCATACCACAACCCTTCCGCATCAGCAAGCCTGGCAAATTATGCCAGTTTTATCCGTCTTACAACTGGGCTTGATAAAGAAGTTGCCAGCAATTACTGGAAAGCCCAGCTTAACGGCGCAAAGTGCGCCTCATTCCCTCGTTTCCGTCAACAGTCAGAGGTGTCAGTTGCCAAGAAAGTCCGCGTTCTGAGACGAGACATCTCCTTGCCCAGCTTAGCAGGCACATCGGTAACAAAAGCATCCGTTCTTCGTGCAGCTTGGGCCATAGTCCTCGCACGGTACTGTGATACAAGCGATATTTGCTTCGGCGTAACTGTGACTGGGCGGACTGCAGCTATTCCTGGAATAGAGTCAATGCCTGGTCCAACCATCGCCACGGTTCCCGTCCGGGTTGTTCTTGACCGGACACTGGACCTATCAACTTTCCTGCACAACATACAGACCCAAGCTTCAGAAATGACCTCATATGAGCAGTTTGGTATTCAAGACATTTCCAAGTTGAGTCCAGATGCTCGGGAAGCATGCCAGTTTTCTAGTCTTCTTGCCATTCAACCCCTTCAGCAATTGGCAGGGGAAGCCTCTGACTCAACATCTCAACCAATGCAAGCAGTCGATGCTTCCGAGTATGGTAGCGAGTCGGAACGCATGCACAACTACTTTAGCTACCCCCTCATTGTGCAATGCCATGTCGCTGACAACCATGTCGAGCTGGTACTCATATATGACGAAGCGATTCTAGGACAGCCTTCTGCCGTCGCATTGAGCCACCACTTTGAGCACGTTGTAAGTCAGCTCGACATGCAAAGCAGAAGCACAATTGGCGCTATATCCGTCGCTGGTTCATGGGATCTTCAACAGGCGCTGGGCTGGAATAAACCGGACTTTGAACACATGGACGCTTGCATACACGACCTGATCTCAAAACAGGCAGCCCTTGCTCCTGATCATGAAGCGATATATTCATCTGAAGAGACCATGACCTATGGTAGACTCGATTATCTGTCGGATGTTCTTGCTGCTCATCTTTCGAACCTCGGTATTGGGCCTGAATCAAGGATACCCTACTGTTTCGAGAAGTCCCCTTGGGCTATCGTTGCGATACTTGGCATTCTCAAAGCAGGAGGGGCATTTGTTCCGCTGGACCCATCGCATCCACAAGGTCGGCGGGAGAAGCTTGCTCGTGAAGTTGACGCTCAGTTAATAGTCGCGTCTCCTTCTGCAGCCGCATCACTTACTACGGCGGCTCGCAACGTTGTTGTGTTGTCGGCATCACACATGCCGGACATGCTGGCCACAAAGAACAAGACTCTGGCACCACTGCCAAAGTCTGCCCCTCATAACGCTGCCTATGTGATCTTCACCTCCGGATCCACCGGCAAGCCCAAAGGCATTGTCATGGAGCATGCCGCTTTGTGTTCCAGTACCATTGGGCATGGTCGCGTCTACGGCTTGAATTCATTGTCTCGCGTCTTACAATTTGCCAACTACGTTTTTGATGGCAGCCTAGGCGAGATACTCACAACTCTCGCCTTTGGAGGGACGGTATGCACGCCATCTGACAACGAGCGACTACAGAACATCGAGCAGTTCATGCGAGAGGCAGGCGTCAACGCGGCCATGCTAACGCCATCTTTCGCTGCTACTTTAAGCCCGGATCAAGTGCCGTCCTTGAAGACGCTTATCCTCGGCGGCGAAGCCCCTACGAAGAGCTCACTTGATGACTGGCTTGACCATGTTACGCTTATCAATGGATACGGGCCGGCAGAGACTTGCAATTATTGCAGTGCATACATCTTCCACTCCCGGAACGAGCATCCGACCACAATCGGGGACGGCTTTGGCAGTGCCTTGTGGGTGGTAGAGCCGGACGACCACAATAGACTCGCCCCCATTGGTTGCATTGGCGAGCTTCTAGTCCAAGGCCATACTCTAGCTCGAGGATACATCAATGACGAAGAAAGGACGCGCACTTCGTTCGCCGAAGAAGTTGAGGCCATTTCTCCACACATGGGAGACAACCAGCCCAGGTTTTATAAGACAGGCGATCTTGTCCGTTATAGTCTTGATGGAAACATTGAGTATTGTGGACGCAAGGATACACAGATCAAGCTCCGCGGGCAGCGGATAGAGCTCGGCGATATTGAGCATCACATTCAACGGGCATCGTCATCCATCAAGAACGTTGGTGTCGAAGTGATGCAGCGAGAATTACGCCAGACCCTTGTTGCGTTCATCATCTTCGCAAATGATAACGAGGGTCGCTCGGAGAGCGACACGGAATCCATTAGTGGTAACCTCATGTTGCTTAATGACGACATGAGATCCGTGATCTCAGGCGTCATTGAGGAACTACAAACCGCTTTACCCTCATATATGGTGCCGACGACGTTTCTTCCCGTGCGCGCTCTGCCCTTTATCAGCTCAATGAAGCTTGACAGAGGCAAACTGCGAAGCTTCTCAAGTAGCCTTTCCTCTGAAGAACTGGCCTCCTTTTCCATTTCAAGGCGAGAAAAGATAGCCCCAGTCACCAAGATGGAAACCAAGCTACGAGATCTATGGGCCTCAGTTCTCGACCTGGAGCCAAAAGACATTGGAAGAAAGGACAACTTCTTGCAAATTGGCGGCGATTCGATCTCAGTCATGCGCTTAGCGACATTGGCGCAGAACGAGGGCATTAAGCTAGATGTTCCGGGCGTATTCGAGGATGGTCGACTTAGCAGCATGGCGGCTGCAGCGAGCGCAAGCACGGAGCGTGTCAACAAAGCGTTTCGACCAGGAACTCTAAGTACGCTTCCTGCAGAACAGGTTCAGGAAATCACCCACGAGATACAGAAGCAGTGTCAACTTTCAACCGCTCAAGTTGAGGATGTATATCCGTGCACATACCTACAAGCGGGACTTATGGCCTTGGCGGTGAAACAACCAGGCTCGTACATCGCAAAGTATGTGTACGCAGTTCCTCCAAGCATCGACATTGCCCTTTTCAAGATGTCTTGGCAGATGACTGTAGGCACTTGCAGCAACTTGAGAACTCGAATCATTCGCAAAGACGAACTCTCTCTTCAGGCCGTGATGAAGAGCAAGGTGCAATGGGAACCGACACTCAACATTAATCTGAGCACCTACCTCCAGAAAATTATGGGCATTGAAATGGGATACGGATCGCCACTCTGCCGCTATGCATTAACTCTTGAGTACGATGGCACGCACCGCTTCATTTTAATGATGCACCACGCCGTGTTTGATGGATGGACTTTGCCCATCATCATGAGCACGTTGCAGGGTATCTACGACGGCAATGCCATCCCAAGGCTTCCACCATATTCAGAATTCGTAGAGTACATAATGGACTTGGATATGGATGCAGCCAGGGAGTATTGGACCTCTCAGCTTGATCAAGCTACCCGAGCTTCCTTTCCACCTCTGGCGAAGACACAGGACGATCGGACAACAAGGAAACCCGCTGGCAACACCAGACTGCTAAAGAAGTCCATCGAATTCTGCCAACAAATTCAAACGACTATTACAAAAGCAACAATTGTGCGTGCCGCCTGGGCAATGCTCTTGGGTCAGTACTGCCGCAGCACGGATGTGTGCTTTGGCACAACAGTATCCGGACGAAGTGCCCCTATTCCCGGCATAGGATTGATTCCCGGTCTCGTCGCTGCAACCATTCCGGTTCGCATCAAATGGACTAGGGAGACACCAGTCTCGCAGTTTCTCCACGAGATCCAAGTCCAAGCCGCGAAGATGGTGGCTCACGAGCAGTTTGGTCTGCAGAATATCTCTAAGCTGAACCAGAATGCTAGGGATGCATGCAACTTCTCTAGTTTGTTCTCTGTCCAAGTCCAGCAGAATGCGGGTGCATCAGCTACAACCGACGACCCTGTCCTTGTCTCAGCCCTCGACGAGGAATTACTGGTCAATGAGACGCTGCAAAATTACTACAATTATCCACTTGTGTTCCAGGGCCATTTATTCGACAACCACGCCCAGCTGGTCTTTATTTACGACTTTGATGTTCTCAGAGAAGGACAATTGGACGTGCTGTCGCAGCAGTTCGAACATATTGTACAGCAGCTCCTGGCAGAAGACGATAGGCCTCTGTCCTCTGTGTCAGCCACCAGTGCCGGCGACCTGGAGCAGATCATGAGTTGGAACAAGCATGACCTTGAGCTGGTTGACGCCTGTGTCCATGACCTCATATCTCAACAAGCTCTGTCCTGCCCCGAAACAGAAGCAATTTACTCGACGGAGCGCAGTTTGACCTACGCTGAACTTGATGAAACTTCGACTGTTCTTGCTAGTCATCTACGTCAACAAAACGTGCGAGATGAGGTACCAGTACCTGTTTGCATCGGGAAATCGATTTGGGCGATTGTCGCCATGTTGGCCATCCTAAAGGCAGGAGGTGTGATTGTTCCGTTGGATCCCCAAGGTCCATTGAGCTACCGGAAGTCTTTGGTGAAAGATGTGGCTGCCAACTGCATGCTTGTATCTCCATCAGTGGCAGCTGCTGGCGAGTCCATGACGGCACATGATATTGAAGTGTCAGAATCGTCTCTGTCGAACTTGGTGAGGTCTGCACGCAGCGTTCCGTCTCATCGAGTACGCTCGCGCAATGCCGCCTACATTTCATTTACCTCTGGATCTACTCGGGCCCCGAAGGGAGTCGTTATAGAGCATCAAGCGCTCTGCACCGGCATCAAAGCTCAGCAAGAGGCACGCAAACTTGACAGTGCGTCTCGCGTATTGCAGCTCTCGAACTACGTCGACAACGCCAGTTTGGCAGAGGTCTTCGGCACATTAGTGTCGGGTGGCACTCTCTGTGTCCCCTCTGAAGAAGAAAGGTTCAATGGATTGGCGGCATTTATATCAGCGTCTAAGACCAATACGGCCATGGTAACTCCCACATTTTTGAGGAGCATGCAGCCCGATTTGGTGCCAAGCTTGAGCAAGGTGATTGTCTCTGGCGAACCCCCAGCAAGAGACGTCCTTCAGCTTTGGGCAAACCGAGTGACACTGATCAGTGGGTACGGCTCCGCGGAGACTTGTGCCATCACCCACACACATGTTTTTGAGTCGACCGACTGTCCGACAACCATTGGGAGAAGCTCCGGTGCTAAAAGTTGGGTTGTTGACGTCAATAACCCCAATCGTCTCGCGCCCATAGGATGCGTTGGAGAGCTCGTGATCCAGGGCCACACGCTGGCTCGAGGATATCTAACGACCCATGAGCAGGCAAGCCTTTCATTTATTGACCATGTTGACTGGCTGTCATCCAACGTGGATTCTGGACCTCGACGGTTCTTCATGACAGGCGACTTGGTGAGATACACTGCCAATGGGGCATTACAATTCGTCGGCAAAAGAGGCAGGGAGTCTATGCTCCGTGGCCGGCGAATTCAGTTGGAAGAGATCGAAGACGGCTTCAAGAAGTTGTCAGCCGGGAGCATCGAGCACGTGGCTGTAGGTGTTGCACAGCTTGATGCTGGCGGGCTGCTCGTCGCATTCGTCACCTTCGCCGGCATTGGCGAACTGCTATATACCAAGACGTCTGCATCTGGCCATGAGGACTTCCTAGATCTGCAACCACACATGTGCAAGACAATACGTGCAGTCATTAACGGTCTCAAACCTTTACTGCCAACGTGCATGATCCCTGGACTGGTCATACCGCTGCGCCAGATGCCCCTGAACGCATCGTTGAAGATAGACCAGCGGCAGGTTGCATCATTGGCAGAAACATTGAAGCCTGAACATATAAGTCGGTTCTCTCTAGCGCTACGAGAAAAGGCTGCCCCAAGAACTGACATGGAGCTCCGAGTTCGAGAACTGTGGGCCAGAATTCTCCGCATGAGGCCAGAGGAAATCAGCAGAACCGACAGTTTTCTCGAGATAGGCGGTGACTCTATCAGCTCAATCCAGCTGGTAAAGATGGCCCAAAAAGAAGGGATTTTCATCAACGCAGCCAAGATATTTGAGAGCTCTCAGCTGGACCACATGGCGGCCGATGCAACTCTAGTGGACGATACTGTCACAAACTGCAATGCAGGCCCCTTCGGCTTAATCCCAGCCCAAGAGAGGGATGGAATTATTGAAGAGGTTCGAAGGCAATGCGATCTGCTTCCTCAGAAGGTTGTCGAGGATGTGTATCCATGCACTCCTCTTCAAGCGGGCCTTATGTCACTGGCGGTGAAACAGCCAGGCTCATATGTCTCCAAACACCTTTACCGGCTCCGAGATGATTTAGACGTTCTGCGTGTTGAAGCTGCCTGGAATATTGCTGCAAAACTATGCACCAACATGCGAACAAGAATTGTGGCCATTGGAGGCTCCACGTTGCAAGCCGTCATTGAAGGCATTACCTGGGAAACCATTTCTGTCGACAACCTCAGTTCCTGCATGGATATGCCGAAGGGCCTGACAATGGAATATGGCTCAGCATTGTGCCGATTTGTTCTTGTCAATATGCCCCATGGGGAAAGACACCTTGCTTGGGCCATTCACCACGCCGTTTACGATGGCTGGTCCACACACCTTATGCTGGATGCCTTTTATCGTGCCTATAACGATATGGATCTTCCAGCATTGCAGCCATACTCTAGTTTCATCAAGTATACAACCGGCCTCAATCTAGATTCCGCAATGGAGTACTGGAGAGCGCAACTTCACCAGGCTACCAAGGCCACGTTCCCGCCCACGACCAGCTCCAAGGCCAAAAAGATGTCCATCACACGCAGGTTGACAAAGTACATTCCCTTCCCAAAGTCGACCAATTCGACCATTACCAAAGCTTCGATCCTTCGTACTGCCTGGGCTATAGTCCTAGCGCGGTATTGCGATACCAGCGATATATGCTTCGGCACAACCGTGTCTGGGCGACTCGCCCCTGTGGCTGGGTTGGACGCCACGCCAGGACCTATGATAGCGACGATTCCCATACGTGTACGGCTATATGACGATTGCCCCATTTCTAGCCTACTTCAAGATGTCCAGAGGCAGATGTCCGACGTCATTGCGTACGAGCAGCTTGGCTTACAGAATATCTCCAAGATCAGCCCAGAGATCAGAGACGCCTGCGATTTCTCCAGCCTTTTCGTCATCCAGCCTCAACTGCCAACGGCTGAAGAAGGCAGTAAAGCTGCTCCCATTCTTTCGGTTGTCGAATCCGAGCCAGAATCAAACGAACCCTTGGAAGGATACTTTACCTATCCCTTAGTAGCCCAAACCCTCATCTTCGACGACCATGTCGACTTTCTGCTCATATACGACGAAGCGGTTCTTGAACATACTCAGCTTGTCGCACTCTCAAACCACTTTGATCACGTTGTCAAGCAGCTGCTAGTGCAAGACGGCTCCCCGCTACGCACACTCTCCGTAGCGTGCGAATGGGATCAACAGCAGTCCATTGCGTATAATAAAGCCGAAACTGAGATCATGCGCACTTGCTTCCACGAGCTTGTCCAAAGGCAATCTGAAGTCCGGCCAAACGCCTTTGCAATACGTGCCTGGGACACAGAGCTCACGTACCTTGAGCTGAATAGCGCTGCCGATCGCTTAGCGAAGCATCTTATTCAACAATTCGGCATCGATGTCCTTGCAAATGCTTTCATTCACGTGTGCTTTGAAAAGTCCGCTTGGTACTTTGTGTCGATTTTGGCAGTTAACAAATGTGGCGCGGCCTGGGTTCCGCTTGATCCTTCGCATCCAGGTCAGCGGCACCGCCAGGTTCTCGAGCAAACCAAGGCAAATATCGCACTGGCTTCGCCCACCTGTGTTGATATCTGTTCTATGTTGGTTGTTCACGTTGTGGAAGTTTCGTCAAACCTAGACGAGAGACTAAAGTCGACAGGGGAGTTAAACGGCAACTTTGAAAGCGACATAAGGGTGGATCCCGAACAAGCTGCATATGTGCTATTCACCTCTGGCTCAACAGGAACTCCGAAGGGTTTAGTTATGAGCCATCGAGCTGTGTGTACGAGTCAAACAGCCATTGCCAAGAGGATTGGTCTCACACCTGACGTCAAGATGCTCCAGTTCGCATCCTTTGTGTTTGATCTCTCTGTCGGTGAGATCATTGGCCCACTGATTTCAGGGGCTTGTCTCTACGTTCCCTCTGAAAAGACCAGGATGAATTCATTAACTCAGTATATTAACGAGACAAAGACGAACTGGGCTTATCTGACACCGTCATTTGCTCGCACGTTGGATCCAAATGGCCTTCCGAGCCTTGAATTGGTCTTGTTTGCTGGGGAAACTGTTACGCGAGATATTCTTGGTGCTTGGTTCGGAAAGGTACGACTGCTCAACGGCTGGGGACCGGCCGAGACGTGCTGCTTTAGTACGATTCATGAGTGGTCATCTCTGGACGAGTCACCCCTAACAGTTGGGAAGCCCGTCGCTTGCATGTGTTGGATCGCAGATCCTGAGGACCCGTCCCGTTTGGCCCCAACCGGTTGCGTAGGGGAGGTCATGATCCAAGGCCCAACGTTGTTGCGTGAGTACCTCTCAGATCCCGAGAGAACGGAGGCTTCGCTACTTCGGTCACTCCCGAAATGGACCCCAAGACGGTCGATGGCTCTCTGGAACCGGGCTTACAAGTCTGGAGACCTCTGTTACTATAACCCCGACGGCACCATCGAGTTTTCTACACGCAAAGACACGCAGGTCAAAATTCGAGGCCTTCGCGTTGAGTTGGGCGAGGTGGAATACAACATCCGGACTGCGCTAGAAAGCGTTCGTCAAGTCGCTGTTGACGTAATCGACAACGGTGCTGGGCAAGCCTTGGTGTCTTTTATTTGCTTCAGTAACGAGACTCGGATGACCATTACGAACAACAGCGTCAATTCTTCCCAAGTGCCGAGCCTGTCTAGCGGTACATGTGTCTCCACCGACTCACATGATGATACACCAACTGAGAACATTTACCTGTTAGATGTTTTGCTACCCATGACGCCGGAGTTACAATCCCAGCTCATGATACTCAACGGCCAGCTCGACACCTCACTTCCACGCTATATGATTCCAAGCTTATTTATCCCTTGCCGATATATGCCATTCATCACATCAACAAAGTTGGACAGGAGCAGTTTAAGAAAGATCGCCAGCAGCCTTGAACCAAGTCAATTGGCCAGTTACTCCCTTTCAAGCAGCGAAAAACGGTCGCCTGAAACAGCCATGGAACTCCGTCTGCAAGAGCTCTGGTCAAGCATCCTTCGAGTTCCTGTTGAGTCGATTGGAAAAGACGATAACTTCTTTCGCCTCGGCGGAGACTCAATTGCCGCCATTCAACTTGTTACAGCTGCACGAGATGTCAACATTTCTCTCTCGGTAAGGGATATTTTCGATGACCCTCGCCTGCTGGCTGTTAGCTTGAGATGCTCGGAATCGAGCCAAGCATGTCAAACAGATGTTGGACTCGCGCCGTTTGACCTGATGGAACCGAAGATTCGCAGCCTGCTTCTTGGCAATGATTTTGAGCAGCGATACGGATTGCCGTCTCACCAGATCGAGGATGCGTATCCCTGCACCACGCTACAAGAAGGGTTGATGGCCTTGGCTATGAAGCAGCCCGGCTCTTACATTGCCAAGTACATCTACAGGCTCGCATCCGAAGTGGATATCGAACTTTTCAAACTAGCCTGGGAACGCACTCTAGAGTTGTGTGGCAATCTCCGTACAAGAATCGTGCTGCTTGACAACAAGCCAGTACAGATTCTCGTCAAGCAACAGCCTAGCTGGGAAAACACGACAAATATGACCGTGCAATCGTTCATGCAAGTGTCGCAAAATATCACGATGGACTATGGCTCCCCTCTGTGTCGATATGCGCTTATTGCAGACCAAAGCAGCGAGAGGCCCTACTTTGTATGGATCGCTCATCACACTATTTACGACGGATGGTCTTTACGCTTGGTCTTTAGCACATTGCACCGGGTGTATCAGGGGTCCGCTCCTCCAACTCTACAGCCATATTCCAGCTTTATCAAATATGCCTCGGGAGTCAACAACGAAGAAACGCGCAAATACTGGCATTTACAACTGGATGGGGCCAACCGAGCCAACTTCCCACCAACGCCGGCCAAGAACGGAAGCGAAAAGCACAAATCTATCACCTGCCAGCTTGGAAAGGACATTTCGTTCTTTTCTTCCACAAATATGGGTGTCACGAAAGCAACAATTATGCGCGCTGCATGGGCTCTAATACTTGCCCGCTATTGCGATACTGATGACATTTGCTTTGGCGCAACAGTTTCCGGTCGCAACGCCGATCTCAGGGGGCTCGACTCGATGCCTGGACCAGTAATCGCGACTGTCCCTGTACGAGTTCGTCTGGACCGTCGGAAGGCAGCTACCCAGCTTCTTCTTGATGTTCAAAATCAAGCATCCGAAATGATTTCCTACGAGCAGTACGGTTTGCAAAATATATGTGGGCTCGGCGCCGATGCAAAGGCAGCCTGCAACTTCACGAGTCTCCTGGTCATTCAGCCAATACAGCATTTGACATCTATCGGAGACGGTGGCTCCATTGCCCTATTATCCGCAGAACTTGAGCAGGATGGTGATTTGCAAAACTATTTCAGCTATCCTCTTGTTGTCCAAGGTCATCTATACGACGACCACGTTCGGCTCGTCATGATATATGACTCCACCGTCCTCTCCAAGAACCAGGTTTCTGCCATGTCTCACCAATTCGATCACGTCGCTCAGCAGCTTTTAGCTCCAGGCGATGCCACTCTTGGGTCAATATCTGTTGCTGGGCCGTGGGATGCACTGCAGGCAAGGCGATACAATCACGAAGAAACAGAAGTCATGAATACGACTGTTCATGAGGCCATCGAAGCACAAGCTATATTGCGGCCGGATGCTCCTGCAATCCATACTTCTAACGGTATAATGACGTACAAAGAGCTCGATTCAGCAGCTAGTAGACTGGCAATCTTCCTCATTGAGAAGTTCTCCGTTGCCCTAGACGATCTGATCCTCGTTTGCTTTGAGAAATCAACTTGGTTCTTCGTTGCTATCTTAGCAATTAACAAGGCCGGCGCCGCGTGGGTTCCTCTAGATCCCTCTCATCCTGTCCAACGTCTTCAGCAAGTCTCAAAGCAAACGGGAGCTAGTCTTGCCTTGTCATCTCCCGCTCATTCTACCACCTGTCAAGATCTTGTCGCCAACGTGATAGATATCTCGGCAGAGTTTGTCAGCAGCTTGACCATGGATCCAACTGGTCGAAGCGGGCCGATCGCCAAGGTTTCAGCCCGCCATGCGGCCTACGTTCTCTTCACCTCTGGTAGTACTGGAACACCGAAAGGATTGGTCATGGAACATGGCTCCGTGTGTACTAGCCAGCGGGCTATCAGCAGCCGATTGGGCCTCGACCATAACGTGAGGATACTACAATTCGCCTCCTATATCTTTGACCTGTCCATCGGTGAGATTATCGCTCCTTTGATATCGGGTGCTTGTGTGTGCGTTCCCTCTGAGCACGAGCGCCTCAACGGGCTCAAAGAATTCATCCTTGATGCGGCAGTCAACTGGGCATTTATGACACCCTCCGTCGCCAGAACACTTACTCCTGATCAAACCCCTGGCCTTGAACTGCTACTATTGGCCGGTGAGGTCGTCGGAAGGGATATCCTAGAGGCTTGGTTTGGCAAGGTCCGCCTTGTTAATGGGTGGGGACCTGCTGAGACGTGTGTTTTCAGTTCCCTTCACGAATGGACGTCGAGGGACGAATCGCCACTCACGGTTGGTCGACCGGTTGGAGGGTTCCTCTGGATTGCAGATCCGAATGATTCCAGCCAATTGGCCCCGATCGGCTGCGTCGGTGAAGTGCTGATCCAAGGCCCTACAATCCTTCGTCATTATCTTCAAGATTCAGAACGCACATCCCAGAGCATTGTAAGGCATCTGCCTGAGTGGATTCCCGAGCGCACAACCCGTTCATTGGACATTGATCGTTTCTTCAAGTCTGGCGACCTTTGCTTGTATAACCCCGATGGTACCCTGGAATTTGTCAGCCGAAAGGATACACAGGTCAAGGTCCGTGGCCTCCGAGTCGAGCTTGGCGAGGTTGAGCATCACATGCGAGCCGCTCTGGATCAATCGTACGAGGTTGCTGTGGACGTGCTCACCACTGGTAGTGCTTCTAATCTTGTGGCTTACATCTGCCCCAGCAAGGCGAGACAGATAACTGGACAAAGCTCCCGTGTTAACGGAGATCAAGGCGTGCTCATGGCGCTTTCATCCGAGATGAAATCGCGCGTTTCTTCCGCAGTTGGTCAGCTCAATGTCCTGTTGCCTCAGTACATGGTCCCTACTATTTTCATCACATGCCGCTATATGCCTTTCGTCACTTCAGGAAAGTTGGATCGGAGAGAACTTCGCCGCTTGACAAGCACTCTCACAGGAGAGGAGCTGGGGAGGTATTCATTGCTTGATGCGGTAAAACGGCCGCCAGAGACGACGATGGAAAGCCGGTTGCAGCGCGTTTGGGCCACCGTCTTGAACATTTCGCCACATAACATTGGTCGAGACGACAGCTTCCTGCGTATCGGCGGCGACTCCATCGCAGCGATCCGCCTCGTATCTGCTTCGCGGGAGACAGGAATCTCCTTGACAGTCAGGGATGTCTTTGAAGATCCTCGTCTGCTGGCAATAGCTGCTCGCGCTGTTGACATCGTTGACGAGGATGAACATGCTCTATCAATCAAGCCATTCAGCCTCTTGGACGACCAGGGCCTGGGATTGCACTTCGATCAATCCTTGCACGAGCAATGCAATTTGCCTGACCGCCGCCTTGTTGAAGACGCCTACCCATGTACATCTCTTCAACAAGGTCTCATGGCCCTTGCTGTCAAGCAGCCTGGCTCGTACATTGCGAAACACCTCTATAGGTTACAAGACGACATTGACATCGCCCGCTTCAAGGCCGCATGGGAGCAATCTATCCGTATATGCGCCAATTTGCGAACACGCATTATTCTTGTGCAGGGCTCAGCTGTACAAGTCATCCTGAAGGATGACATCCATTGGGATGACCCAGACGGCCAAAACGTAGGGTCCTATCTACATGCAGCGCAAGATTCTCGCATCACATATGGATCTCGTCTTTGCCGCTATGCACATCTGACAGACGAATCTGGAGTCAACTATTTTGCCTTCCAGGTTCACCATGCAATCTTCGATGGCTGGACTCTACCACTGGTCATGAATGTGCTGCGTGCTGTATATCTGGATACCACGGTACCGGTGTTGCAGCCTTATTCTAGGTTCATACGATTTGCATTGGACCTCGACAGCGATGCCACGTGCGACTATTGGAAACAACAGCTCCAGGGAGCCCGACGAGCCAGTTTCCCTGCAAGGAGAGACAGAGTCGGTTCAAACCCAAATACGCCCACAGTTACTCGAGTTTTCCGAAAGACCATTGACTTCCCATCTGCCACTCACACATCAATAACGAAAGCAACCATCCTTCGCGCTGCTTGGGCAATCGTCCTAGCTCGTTATTGCGGTACCGATGATGTCTGTTTTGGCGTCACCGTTTCGGGGCGCAACGCTCCTGTACCAGGCTTGGAAGCAATCGCAGGACTTACGGTGGCTACCGTCCCGGTGCGAGTCAATTTGGATGCAAATGAGTCAGTGTCAAGCTTTGTGCACAACGTTCAGATGCAGGCATCAAACATGGTCGAATACGAACAGTATGGGCTGCAAAATATCTCAAAGATTAGCCCCGAAGCCAAGGACCTGTGTGAGTTTACCAGCTTATTGGCTATCCAGCCAATGCAGCATATAAGTTCTGGCGAAGATTCTGCCGACAGTATTTTGCGCTCCGGCGAAGATGCGTTCCCAATCGAGGACCAGCACGATGCGGACGACATAATGCAAAACTACTTCAGCTACCCTTTGGTCATCCAAGGTCAATTGCTTGATAATAGGGTTGATTTGGTCCTGATACACGACACCAGCACCCTCTCGGAGTTCCAAACTCTTACGATATCCCACCAGTTTGAACACGTCGTCCAGCAGCTGCTGCGGCAAAATGACAACCCTCTTGGAAGCGTCTCGGTGTCCGGTGATTGGGATTTACAGAAAGCCATAAATTGGAACCATGCAGGCTTTGAGGAGACTGAAGCCTGTATCCACGATCTTATATCGAAGACGACATCTTCTCAACCCGAGCACGAGGCCATTTTCTCATCAGAAGGCACTATGACTTACGCCAATCTAGACCATGTGTCTAGCGCTCTCGGGAACTATCTCTACGAGACTGGTGTCCGACCCGAAACCAAGGTGCCTTTCTGCTTTGACAAGTCCATGTGGACAGTTGTTGCAATGCTAGCTATCCTCAAAGCTGGAGGGGCATTTGTTCCACTCGACCCATCACATCCAGTGGCGCGCCGGCAGGAACTGATCAAAGAGACAGGGGCGACGATCATGGTTGTGTCACCGTCAGCAGCTGCATCTTGCAGGGGATTGGTCGAACACGTTGTCGAGCTCTGTCCGGCTTTAATGAGCAACCTGAGCACGGCTTCGAATAGTAAGAAATCTCGATACAGACCTATTCCGAGCAACGCCGCCTACACAATATTCACTTCCGGCTCGACTGGGAAACCTAAAGGTGTTGTAATGGAGCATTCAGCCCTCTGCTCTAGCACCCTGGGCCAGGGCAGAGTCTTTGGAATCCACCAAGCATCTCGAGTCTTGCAGTTCTCCAACTACGTGTTCGACGGCAGCCTAGGTGAGATTCTTACGACCCTTGTATTCGGCGGGACTATTTGCATCCCTTCAGAGTCCGAGCGATTAGACAAGTTCGCTGGATTCATCGAGAAATCCCGAGCTAATACGGCTATGCTTACGCCCTCCTTTGTCAAAACCTTTACTCCAGAACAGGTCCCCAGCCTCAGAACCTTGATTCTTGGAGGAGAGGTGGCATCAAAGGGCTTGCTTCAAATCTGGTACGGGCGTGTCAAGCTCTTCAACGGATACGGTCCAGCCGAAGCTTGCAATTACTGCACTACATTTGCCTTCCAGTCTGTACATGACGCACCTGGAACAATCGGTCGTCCCTTTAACTGCAACTGTTGGGTCGTTGACCCGAATGATCACAGTCGGCTCGCGCCCATTGGGTGTATCGGCGAGCTTGTGGTTCAAGGTCCTGTTCTAGCCCGGGGTTACATCAACTATTTACAAAAGACGAAAGATGTCTTCGTTGATAGCCCTGGTTGGCTCCAGCTTGGAGACGCTGACCAAGAGGCCCGCATGTACAAAACCGGCGATCTCGTTCGGTTTAGCTCTGACGGCGACTCTCTAGAGTACCTCGGTAGAAAGGACACGCAAGTCAAGCTCCACGGACAGCGAATCGAACTCGGAGAAATCGAGTACCACTTAAAGACAGCCCTGCCTGAGATCGAGCACGGGGTGGTGGACATTGTCCGCCGTGGCCCGTTCGAGTCATTGGTTGCCTTTCTCAGCTTCACAAGCAGCCATGTGCAACCTTCAACAGAAGCTGAAGACTTTGCCACTGAAATACTTCCGGTCGATGATGCTCTGCGCGATGCCCTGAGTACCATCCTTGATACACTAAGAGCTGCGCTGCCGGCCTACATGGTCCCACCCATTTTAATACCCCTCCGAAGTATGCCTTTTATTAGCTCTATGAAGCTCGATAGGGGCCGGTTGCGACATCTCGCAGAGCGTCTCGCAGCAGAAGAACTTACAACACTAACCGCGACAAAACGAGACAAGACACAGCCTTCCACTGAGATGGAGCTACGGCTGCGAAACCTGTGGGCTCAAGTGCTGCGAATATCACCCGAGGAGATTGGCAAGCACGACAGTTTCTTACAGATTGGTGGTGACTCTATATCCGCGATTTATCTAGCTAAACTGTCTCAGCAGAGCGGTATTTTGCTCACGGTTGCGGATATCTTCGACAGACCTCAGCTCTGCGACCTTGCTGCAGCGGTAATTTCGGGAGACATGAGAGAAGAACAGCTGGAGCCCTTCGAATTGATTCCACATGCTACCGTCGAGTCCAGCATGCAAGAGGTGCGGACAACATGCGCGCTTCGTGATGATCAAACAATAGACGACATCTTCCCTTGCACGGCGCTCCAGGAGGGTCTTATGGTACTTGCATCAAAGCAGCCAGGCTCATACATCGCCAAACACATATACCGTCTTCCAGATCACGCCGATGTGGACCGCTTCAAAGCAGCTTGGGAACGGACTATCGGCCTTTGCGGGATTCTTCGCACGAGGGTCGTACTTTGTGATGAGGCTTCGTTGCAGGCAGTCGTTACGAACGATGTGTATTGGCAGCCCACCAACAGCCTTACATTGCATTCATTCCTGGAGTCAATGCAAGGCGTTGAGATGGGGTATGGCATGCGACTCAACCGCTATGCGCTTCTCGAGGAGCAGGACGGATCCTCATATTTTGTCTGGTTCATTCACCATGCCGTGTTCGACGGCTGGACGACCCGGATTATTGTCGACACTTTGCATCAAGTCTACCAGGAACTCGCGCCGCCCAATCTCCAATCCCTCGCTCGCTTCGTGAAATACCTCCAGGGCATTAACGCCACGTCTGCCAGAGAGTTCTGGAAGACGCAACTCCATGAAGCCAAGGGGGCTGTATTCCCACCAAGATCCAAGGCCAGCAGCTCTACAAGTTCCACGCGACTGCTCACGAGCAAAGTCGAGCTGCCTCATTCAACCGAGACATCCATCACGAGTTCTTCACTCCTACGTGCCGCATGGGCCATCGTCTTGGCCCGGTACTCCGACAACTCTGACGATATTTGCTTCGGCGTTACTGTTTCTGGCCGACAAGCTCCAGTACCTGGACTAACCGACATTGCTGGTCCGGTGGTTGCTACCGTTCCCATCCGGGTGCGGCTCGATGGCCAAAAGTCTGTCAGACGCTTTCTGCAGGAGATTCAGGCCCAAGCATCAGAAATGATTGCATACGAACAGTTTGGGATGCAAAATATCTCCAGTCTGAGTGAAGACGCACGAGACGCTTGTGACTTTTCAAGCCTGCTGGTGATCCAGCCCCTGCCGCATCTCACCAACAAAGCGCCCCAGAACGCCATTCTCCTCCCGACGGAGGTGCATGACAAGGATAGCAAAGACTTCATGCAAAACTACTTTAGCTACCCGCTTGTTGTGCAAGGTCTCTTGTTTGAAGATCACATGGAGCTCATGTTTATATTCGACTCCGGCGTTTTAGACGAATCGCAGCTCGCCATCATGTCCGAGCAGTTCCAACACGTTGCTCAGCAGCTCATTTCCGACCAAGACCAGAAGCTGCGCAATGTGTCGGTCGCCGGGCCCGTTGATCTGCAGAAGGCTGTCCAATGGAGCGAATGCGATGTCGACATAGTGGACTCTTGTGTGCACGACTTGTTTGCGTCTCAAGTTGATCGAGAGCCGAACGCGCCGGCTGTGTGCGCGTGGGACGGCGCCTTGACGTATCAGGAGCTCAATTACGCCGCAAACAGATTGGCAAACCACCTTTTCGACACCTTTAAAGTACAGCCAGACGAGGTAATCCACGTGTGTTTCGAAAAGTCCATCTGGCATATCATCGCCACCTTGGCCATCAACAAAGCCGGCGCCGCATGGGCCCCTCTGGATCCGGCACAGCCGCTTCAACGTCAGCAACAGATTGTTCAACAGACGGGTGCTAGGATTGCCCTAGCCTCTCCCTCGAATGCGGGCATGTGTGCCTCCCTGGTTGCCAATGTCCTGTCTGTTTCAGCGGCCTTGGATGAGAAGCTCAAAGCCGATTCCAGGGCTAGCTTGAAGTCGCCAAATACAAACGTATCGCCTCGAAATGCCGCATATGTTCTTTTCACGTCCGGCTCCACCGGTGTGCCAAAGGGTCTCATCATGGAGCATAGATCTTTGTGCACCAGCCAGGTGGCGCTCGCCAGGCGACTAAGAGTGACTCCTCGAGTTCGTATGATTCAGTTTGCCTCATACACATTCGATGCGGCAATCACAGAGACTTTCATGTTGCTCATCTCCGGAGCATGTACATGCGTACCTTCAGAGGATGCTCGAATGAACCACTTGGCAGGCTTCATCCGCGACTACCGAGTAAACTGGGCTCTCTTCACGCCGTCTCTGGCGCGTACCCTTCGACCCGCGGACACACCTGGCTTGGAACTTTTAATTCTTGGAGGCGAGGCTACCTATCGAGATGTTTTCCACGCTTGGATTGGCAAAGTTCGGCTAATCAACGCCTGGGGCCCAGCTGAAACCTGCGTGATCAGTGCACTACACGAATGGCGCTCGCCCCAAGAGTCCCCGTCAACGATCGGAAGGCCAGTTGGAGGCCGTTGCTGGCTTGTCGAACCCAGCGATCATACCAAGATAGCACCTATTGGAACGTTGGGCGAGATTGTGGTCCAAAGTCCGACGATCTTACGAGAGTATCTAGCACAGCCCGAAAAGACGGAAGCCGCTGTTGTGCAATCGCTACCGGTGTGGGCACCTCAGCGCTCGTCGACGGGCTGGAATCGATTCTACAAGTCTGGCGATTTGGGATACTACGACGCTGATGGCAATATCCGATATGTATGTCGGAAAGATTCGCAAGTCAAGATCCGCGGTCTCAGGGTTGAGCTGGGCGAGATCGAGCACCAGATTCGGTCGTCTCTGATTGTGAGCGAAGTGGCCGTTGATATGCTCAAGACTGGAGCTGGGGCGAACCTAGTGGCCTACCTGTGCTTTGACAACAAGAGAGTAGCCAGTGGTTCTCTAGAGAATCAGCCTGCTCACGAGATGATTTTCGCCGTCACCAAAGACTACAGCGCCCAGGTCACCTCACTTGTTGGCAAACTAACGGTGGCGCTTCCGTCCTACATGGTGCCCACTTTCTTCATCCCTTGCTCCTATATGCCCCTTACTTCGTCGGGAAAGTTGGATCGGAATCTACTTCAGCGTGCGACGAGCGAACTCAGTCAGAGCGACCTGGAACGCTATGCTCTCAGCGATGGCGAGAAGAGAGCACCCATCACCGCCATGGAAACGAGGCTACAGAGTATTTGGTCCCAAATCTTGAACATCCCGGTTGAGTCCATCGGCCGCGATGACAGCTTCCTTCGAATCGGTGGCGACTCGATTGGCGCCATCAGGACCGTCACAGCGTTGCGCGACATCGGAGTTTCGCTCTCCGTCAAAGACATCTTCGAGGATCCTCGCCTATCCAGTGTAGCATCTAGGGCTGTTGAAGCCAGCAACTGTGAACAGGGGGAGGAATCGATTGGCCCTTTTTCCTTGCTGGATGACCAGCTTCGAGATGAAGTCCTTGGTTCTGGTCTGCGCCAACAATGTGGTCTGCCGGAAAACCAAGCCATCGAAGACGCCTATCCATGCTCCAAGATGCAGGAGGGCCTTATGCTTCTCTCTGTCAAGCAGCCGGGGTCGTACATTGCCAAGTACTTCTACCGTGTTCCGAACCATGTCGATATTCATCGGTTCAAGTCTGCGTGGGAGCGCACCGTTCAACTATGCCCGAATTTGCGCACCAGGGTCGTTCTTTTGGGGGGAAGATCTATTCAAGCAGTGGTGGCTGGCGATGCTACCTGGGACTCGCTTGAAGGCGTCGACCTACGCTCCGCAGCTCAGGCGTCGACGACAATCGAGATGACTTACGGCTCCCCTCTGTGCCGATACAGTCTCCTGCGTCAGGGTAATGGAGACTGCTACTTCATCTGGACTATGCACCATGCAGTCCACGATGGTTGGTCACTAGCAATCGTTCTCAACACCCTTTCCGGCATCTACCAAGACGCCAACCTACCTGAGCCGCCAGGGTATTCCGGGTTCATTAAGTACACCATGCGTCTCGAGGAAGACCGTATTCGAGACTATTGGAACAAAGAGCTTAGCGGAGCCAAACGGGCCTCATTTCCGCCGCCTGTTGCTGGTGACAAGCTCAACGTTACTCGCCGGTTGCAAAAGACCATGGCATTGCCCGGTTCAGGTCTGTCTCAAACGTCGACGACGAGGGCCACGGTTCTTCGAGCCGCCTGGGCACTGGTCCTTGCGCGATATTGCGACACTGATGACTTATGTTTTGGCACAACCGTATCGGGCCGCAACGCGCCTGTGGCAGGCGTCGAGTCCATGCCTGGGCCGATGATTGCAACAGTTCCTATCAGAGTGCAACTCAACCGCCAGCAAGCAGTGTCAGGATATCTCCAGGCAATCCAAACACATGCACACGACATGGTGCCATACGAGCAGTACGGCGTGCAGAACATCTCAAAGCTCAGTCTCGACGCCAAAGAGGTGTGCGACTTCTCGAGTTTGCTGGTCATCCAGCCTGCCCAGCAGATGTCACCTGATGAATCTGGCACGCAGGCAATTCTAGAATCCGACACCTCTGCTGTTTCTCAGAAGGACGACGTGTTGCAAAATTACGTCAACTTCCCCCTCGTAGTGCAGGGTCTCATGTTCAGCGATCACGTCGACTTTCTCGTCATGTACAACCCAGACATCGTCGTGGAGGCTCAGGCGCTTGCGATCTGCCACCAGCTCGAGCACGTCGTCGGCCAACTCCTCACTGAAGACAATTCAACCGTCGGTGATGTAACGGTGGCAGGCCCGTGGGACTTGGAGCAAGCTTCCCAATGGAACAGGCTCGCAGACCTCAGTGTTGTCAATGCCTGCGTGCACGACTTGATTGCCGAGCAGACTGCCCGTTCTCCTACGAGGGAGGCCGTCTTCTCCACCGAAGGCAGCTTGACATACCGCGAGCTAGATGCCTTGTCCACTCAGCTCGCCAAGCACCTCTACAGGCTCGGAGTTCGTCCAGGAGCAGTCGTGCCTTTCTGCATGGAGAAATCGGCCTGGGCAATCGTCGCCATGCTGGGCATCCTAAAAGCCGATGCCGCGTTTGTCCCGCTTGATCCGTCACACCCAGAATCTCGCCGTCAAGCTCTTGTCCAAAAAGTCAGCGCCAAAGTCGCGATTGTATCGCCGCAAACATCTAGATCATGCAACGGTATAGCTCAACACATGGTTGAGCTGTCACCATCGCTGCTGTCCCGCTTCAAGAAGCGATCCCATCTGCTGTTCAACCGAGCCCACTTCCAGTCTGGGCCGAAAGCGAAGCCGAACGGTGTCGCTTACGTTCTGTTTACGTCTGGCACAACAGGAACGCCAAAGGGCATCGTCATAGAACATTCGGCACTCTGTACCAGTCTAGCAGGCCAGATTAGCAAGTTTGCCATGGGGCCTCAGTCACGGTTCCTACAGTTCGCAAACTACGTCTTCGATGCCTGTATACCCGAGGTCTTCGGTACCTTGGTCTCGGGAGGCACCATCTGTGTACCCTCGGAAGCGGAGCGCTTGCAGAACACTGCCGAGTTTATTGCAGCCGCCAAAGTCAACATCGCGTTGCTGGCTCCGTCATTTGCGAGCACTCTGCGAGGTCCTGCTCAAGTACCGACTCTGAAGACACTAATCGTCGGCGGCGAAGCGCCTTCCAAGAGCCTGTTAGACTCCTGGATAGGGCCTGTGAGACTGATCAATGCATATGGACCTACAGAAGTGTGTGTCTCTTGCGCGATGCACGAGTTCCGCTCCTGCGAGGAACCGTCAACCACAATCGGATGGGGACGTGTTCACGCATCTTGGATCGTGGATCCAGATGACCATGACCGCCTTGCGCCTATCGGATGCGCTGGTGAGCTCCTGGTTCAGAGCCACGCCATTGCTCGCGGCTATATCAACGATGAAGCGAGATCCAAGGCGGTATTCATCGACGGCGTCAAGTGGCTGCAGCCCGGGTCGTTGGCACGCCGTAGACAAAGATTCTATAAGACGGGTGATTTGGTCCGATTCAACTTTGACGGGACGATGGAGTATCTGGGCAGGAAGGACACGCAGGTCAAGCTGCGCGGACAGCGGATCGAGTTGGGGGAGATTGAGTATCAGATCACCAGGCTTCTCCCCGGCGTAGCACACGTCGTAGTCGATGTACTCCATCGGCAGAGTGCTGATTCTTTGGCGTGTTTCGTCAGCTTCAACAAAACCGAGGCAAGCGACACTACCGAGAGCATGGAGCCGGCGGTATTGACAGAAAAGCTCCGAGGGACCATGTCAGATTTGGTCGCGGGCCTCGTCGCTGTGTTACCAGATTACATGCTTCCCAAGTATTATATCCCGGTGGATTACATGCCACGGACAAGCTCCGGCAAGCTCTATAGGAGGTTGCTGTTTGCGACTGCAGACGCCATGTCGGCAGAGGAACTTTCGACTTTTGCAATAGCCCAACGCCTGCCATTCCGAGGCTGCTCCACGAGAACTGAAGAGTGGCTGCGGGCGCAATGGTCTCGGGCTCTCGACATTCCCGAGGAGTCAATCAGTGCAGATGATAACTTTTATCATCTAGGAGGTGACTCTATCCGCATTGTCACGCTCGGAAAGATGATCCTCGATGAGTACGCGGTGGGCTTGAGTCTTTCCTTGATCAACAGCAGAAGCACAACGATTGGTGCCATGGCCAAGTTCATCGATGATAGGCAGAGCAAGGGCATTCGGGCAGAGCCTTCAAGCATCGACTTAATGGCCGAAATTTCGTCTGTGTCAGGCCAATCTTGGACTACATCGCCACAAGTCGACTGTGCCTTGAGTTGCCTTCCAAGAAAGGCGGCGATCTTCCTGACCGGAGCTACTGGCTACCTCGGAACAGAGATTCTGCGGCAGTTGCTGCGCTCTGAAGCCGTGGGGCTTGTCGTGGCCCTGGTGCGTGCCAACAGCCCGGAGGAGGGACTCGATCGCGTCAAGAAGACGGCATCCATTGCCGGGTGGTGGCGTGAAGAAGATGCAGAGAGGATGGAAGTTTGGAGAGGCGATCTCGCAAGCCACCGCCTAGGTCTCGACAGGTCGCAGTGGAAGCGTTTGGCTGGGTTGTCAACAAACGTGGGCGGGGACAACATCGACGCCATTGTTCACAACGGCGCGGTGGTCAACTGGAATGCGGACTACGACAAGCTGCGGGCTGCCAACGTCAATTCAACGTCTCAACTTCTCGAGGTTGCGGCGACGTCGCCCGTCGGCCCCAAGTTTGTGTTCGTGTCAGGTGGAATGAAGGACACTCAAACAGACCGAGCGGCCTCAGCTGCTCAGCTGTCCCAGACCACCGGCTACGCCCAGAGCAAGTTTGTGGCCGAGTCTATCGTGTACGACGTCGCTTCCAGGCTGCCCTCACCACAAAACAAGGTGTCCGTGGTCAAGCCGGGTAGGATCATCGGGACGGCCGAAGAAGGCGTGGCTAACATCGACGATTTCGTCTGGCGTGTTGTCGCCAGCGCTGCAGCCATGCAAAAGTATCCAGCAGAGCCCGAGGACAGCTGGACGTACATGACCGATGTTAAGGCTATTGCAGCAATGGTGACGAACCAGCTGTTGGCCACTGAGAGCATTGATGCGTACATCAACATGTCTGGCGGCATGGCAGTATCCACGTTCTGGCAGCTCGTCAACGAAGAGCTAGAGGTTCCGTGCGCCCCCGTGCCTTGGGAGGACTGGCTGCAGCAGGCTCAGACGCATGTGCATGAGGTCGGAGAATCGCATCCACTGTGGCCGGTGCAGCACTTCCTCGGTCGATTGGGTACACCTCAGGGGCGTTGCGATGTGCATGTTGACGATGGGGGCAGAAACCATGATGCCGTGCGCAGCAACGTGAGATACCTCACGCGGATCGGATTCATCCAGTCGAGCGGTGGGAAAGTGAACGGGGCAATGGACGCTGTTATCACGCGTTCGCGAATGGGTTGAGCATGGGTTGGGTCTGGCGAGTTGGAGGAGGAGATGGACGTTTGCGGTTATACTTTCACTTTCCTGCTCCTGCCATCGAGGATACGCCTTTGTCTAAACCTTGCGGTGTCTTTTGTCAGCACGGTTGGGGCGTTGGAAAACGACGACGAGGGCGTGATAATGGATAGGTAGAATTTTTGATTTCCTTGTTAAAATATTCTCTCTCTATTCAAGAACGTAGAATAAGACATGTAATATCCACATGGTTTAATGCGAGCAAGGAGTTATGATTGTTCCATCTGAGGCAATGCCGGCCCAAGAATCCGCATGAGAACCGGCAGGAATTCATCATAAGAAGTAGGCTCGCGGGCAAGTCAATCGAATTGTCAAGCACTTCCGCTTCATTGGCGTGGAAAGTTGTCAGCTTCGACCGCAAGTCTTCTTTGATGTGCTGTTGCTGCATGCCATCTTTGAGCTTCCGGACACAATCCGCGACATGGCGATGCGTTCCCATGGCTACGTGTCGCCTTCCATCATGAAGCGCCCTGGCGCATTCCTCTTGATAGTATGGCCAGCAGTATTCGAAATCTGGGTCCGCGAAGTCGTGGCTCTGGTCTCCTTTCCAAACAGCGCTGGCTATCGCGGTTTTCGTCAACTCTGCTAAAGGCAGGGCTAGCACATTTGAAGTCTTTTCGGTCATGATCAAGATTCAAACTTTTGGCTTCCGAGCTAGATTGAAGCAAACGCAGAGTCTCGCGATCAAAGAGGCTACGACAGCCATCCCAGTGCTCAGTTGTGCCGCAGCACTGCTGCTCTCAGCAAATGCAGCTAATTGTACCTAAGCCTCAATATATCGCAGGCCGGCGAATATGTGGGCCTGCAGGAAGGCACGTCGTGACCGCGGCCAAGGAGCCTCGATGAGCCTGGGCACTCTTGTTGAGAGATATTCGCGGATGAGAGAAATCAGTCAAATGAAAGAGGTACGTAATAGGTTTGTTTTGTAACACATAGAGTGCAGCAATTCCAGATTGGGCCGTCACGCGAGCAAGCGTTAGGAGGCAGGCGACGTTTGTATGATGTCAAAGTCCGCACGGGCCAGGTGGGGGAGTCCAGGCTTCAAAGCTGGTTTGACAACCACAGGGACAAACACTGCCACAGTCTAATACTCCGCAGCCGAGACGCACGGATTGGTCTTATCGTCATGTCGACGCTGGTGCATAGAGTATGTACGCAGAGGACACCAAGAGCTCCGGGGACACACGTGACAGTGCCAGGATTTCCGTTTTAGGAAAGACCAGGTTCGGCGCGTTGGCTCGAGGCGACAGCTGCTGGTGGAGCGCAGCCAGGCGGCGTGATTGGCTCCGGCAACGGGCGGAGTCGGGGGGCTCAGCGCTACCCCGCCTGGGCGTCAGCGGCTGTGGACTGCTGGGTGCTGGCTCTAGCGGCTGCTTCGGGGGACCGGCGCTGGAGCTCGGCTGGCAGCGACCCCCTGGCTGCCCGAGGCCGTCAACCGAGCAGCCGGCTTCCCCTCAACCGTAACCTCGCATCACCATCACCCTCGCCCTCGCCATTCACCGATGCCCGCCGCGGACGTCCCGCTCGTCTGCGCCGTCACCGATACGCGCCCGCCATATCGCCACAGCTTCTCCAGGCCCGCTCTAACCCGTTCGGCCCCGACGGCGACGTCCATGTCACATGCAGCCGTTGCTGACCTTCGAGAGCTACGCCTCGTCAACCCCACCGCCGTGGTATGTCCTCTGCCTCATGTCGCCGTCTCCGCCTCCCCGCGCATAGCAGCTCCTCTCTCTTGCGGGTGCCAGCTTGCTCGACTAACACGCTCCAGCGCCGTCGGTAGCTTTCGACGCCATGTTGACGACAGCGCCCGCCCCCTCGCCTCGTGCGAGGCTTCTCGTCGTCGCACAGAGATCCTCCAGACACTCCGCGATTGCCCTGACTGGCGCTTCGCTGCTCAGGTCCAGACACCACCTACAAAGTAGAGGCTTTCGGTTCGGCCCATGGTGGTGCCATGCCGACCCCGACCAGCACCGCGAGGCCCGCCGCCGCCACCGCGCGTTGCGATACAGATACATGGAGTCTCTGAACCGCAAGCTGTCCTGGGAGAACAGCCCTCTCGAAGACAGCGCCAAGGGCGCCATCATGGGCGCCATGGCTCGATTTACGCAGACTCTGCGCTCTCCAGCTCGCGGCAAGTACGTCAATGTTGATGACGCCAAGACATGGTCCGACGACCTGTCTGGCCGGCGGCCGGGAAGGAACATTGAGGATGTCGAGCGAGAGGCCATCGATCATCTATTCAGCACGCGCAGAGCCAGCGGCAAGCCGAGTGACCCGTGGACTCCGCTCCAGAATATCCGCAAGTACCTCGAGACGCGGCGATCCCACGCAGAAGCCACCCCGGAGACTGTCTTGCATGCTACTACCAGTGCAGGGGAGCAAGACCGTGGCTTCATCGATCCCATCACCAATCGCAGAATGGCCACTCCCAGCTCCGGCGACGGTGCAAGCGCGTCGGCGACCCGCAAGTCCGAGGATGTCGACCATGACGCGAGCAAAACGTCCGAGGTCGGAAAGGGCCCGAAGCAACAGGATCTTCCCAAGTACTCAACTACTCTCGACAACCCCAATGCCCCAAGAAAACTCACTGCCGAAGAAAAGTCCAAGGAGTACAAGGATTTGGGCAAGTACAGGCCTGTGCAATGGAACGAACCAGATGCTTTGCGCAAAACCACCCCGGAAGAGGATGCCGACAGCCACGAAGACTTGCGCAAATGCTCATCAGTCGTAATGAACGACCCGAATGCGCAACAACCACCGAGCCCAGAGGAAAAGCCCAAGATCTATAGCGATCTGGACAAATACAAGCCTGTGTCTTGGAACGAACCAGATGGTCTCCGAGAGCAGACCCCCGAGGAGCGCTCCAAGAACTATGACGACCTTGACAAGTACGGAGCTGTCCGATGGAACGAGCCTGACGGCCTTCGCGAGCTCACGCCCGAAGAACTTTCCAAGAACTACGACGACCTCGACAAGTACGGCCCGGTCGCTTGGAACGAACCAGACGGCCTTGGAAGGCTGACGCCAGAGGAAGAGTCTAAGCACTACAAGGACCTCGGCACGCACAAGGAGGGGTTTGTCGCCAATGGCGCTGTCCTCCAAGCCCACGAAGAGAAGCAACAGGATCCGACGCAAAAGTCCGAGCCAATCCCCGCCAAGGTGGAAGTCCCCTCCGAAGACCCGACGAAGCCATACGACGATCTGGATAAGTATGGACCGGTCCGTTGGAACGAGCCCGATGGCCTCAGGCGGTTGACTCCAGAGGAGCTGTCCAAGAACTATGAAGACCTGCCCAAGTATAGGCAGTACGACAACTCGGGCCCCGCCACTCCTCGCGTGCATCCCGAAGAGACATCAAAGCAGTACGAGGATCTGCGGAAATACGATTCGTTCCCAAATGCGGGGCCGACGACGGAGCGCATCCACCCTGACGTCCACCCCGAGGAACCGACAAAGAATGACAGCGATCTTGGCAAGGACAAGCCACGGGGGCTTGATTCACCAAGCCGGACATGTCCCATGCATCCCGAGGAGGCGACCGAGTTTTACAAAGACTTTACTATGCACAACGAGTCGCACGGGAAAGGCCCCGTCTCCAATGGCCTCGACGCTTACGACTCCGGGGTCAAGGCTCCGGGCGGATTAGCTGCCTCTTCAACCACGCACCGCAGCCAACCCAGCGGTAGCGGCTCAGACTCCTTTGACGATGCTAGCCAAAACGACGCTCTCGACTCCAGGACAGCCGGCGAAATCCGAGCCGCAGTGCTGCGCAGAGCGCGGGACAGCAGCCAGAAGGCGAAGCTGCAAAAGGCCAAGTCGCAGCACGAGCTGAACTGGGATGCGACGTCCAAGGACGCGCAAGACACCATTGGCCAACTGAAGAGGAAGACTGGGCAAATGCTGACGGGCAACTACACCCGAGACTTTCCTGAAGAGTCTGCCACGTCGTGGAGTACTTCCAACTCACCCTCGAAAACAACCCTCTATCCGAAGAACCGCGAAGACGGGCAGGTCGGCGCGGTGGGATTCAATGCGCAAAGCTCTGGACAGGATGCAGAGCTTAGCTCAATGGATGAGAGCTTCCCAAGCGAGGAAACGAAGCTGGAACCCTCACTCAACAGGCGATCGGAAAGGCGCTTGGCACGAGGTGCCATGTCCCACCTGGAGAAGAAGCAGGCCGAGGCGGATCCGTACTCGAAAGCGCCACAGGGCTTGCAGACCAGCTACGCGGAAGAGTGCGGCGGCAGAGCTACGTGGCCAACCCTGGTGAAGCACTACAAGTCCAAGACGCCCAAGGAGGCGGAGGTCGGGTCGATGGCGCAAGCGGAAGGTGACCAGCAGCCTGCCTCGTACAAGGTACTTGCGTATGATCCGTCAACGCAGTCCATTAGCGTCGCCGAGACGACGTCGGGCGTCCACGAAACGACGTCGCCAGCATCGCCTGCTGCTGTTCTCCTCCGCCTGTCGAACCCGTCCAAGTTTCTCCCCCACTTCACGGCGCTGCAGGCCCAGGGATACGAAATCGTATCGGGTGGCGGTGACGTCCTCGTCTTCCGCAAAGTGCGGCCCGGATCACCCGAAGCCACGTCGGCAACCGGGGTCGGCCGAGGAAAAGGATCCCCAATCAATCCTATCGACATGATGGGCAAGCCAGTGACGGGCAACTTTGCGAGCCCAACGGGGTTCGTCAACTACGATGCCTTGGCGGAGGGGGAAGGCCTCAAGCCATCGCCTCCATATCCGAACGGCGCGAGGGAAGAGGGATATAGCGGCGAGGGATCGCGCAAGGGAAAGAAGAAGAAGAGCTTCGGGCGCAAGGTGGTTGTGGGAACCGTTTGGGTGGCTGGGATCGCGTACTCTGTGGGCGTTTTAGGAGAGTACTTTGCCACGGGTGGGATGGACGGACTGGGCCCGAAGAGACCCTAGGAAACACCCTTGGGCGGTTGGGGTCTCGGTGGATCTGAGAAGGAGGACAGATGACATGGATCAACGACGTCTGGATACCCTTTGGAGGAGACGAAGCACAGCGACTCCGGTCTGCCAAGTTTGCTGGGAACTCGACTCAGTTTGTCAGTTGTATTACGTCTTTGCAGATGCCACCCCCTCATTCCCTTTGTGCTGTAATTATTGGCGTCTGGGGCGTTGGGTGTTGGGATATAGGCAGGTTACAAGGAGCGCGAATCAAGCAATGTTTGAGCAAATGCGGCCTTTTTGAGTGACTCTCGACACGATGTCCATTCTGAGTACACGTCCATGGTGATATATGTGTCTCCACCGTCGTGGAGTCATGTGGCAACTTCGTTTTTCTTACACGGATGCCAGCCTGTGCCCCCCGGCTGCGCGCTCGTCCGTCACGACCTCTTCTCGGTGAAGCCGGGCCCCGTCTGGACGTCGTCAATAGTGGACATCTGCGCGGCGTGCTTCTGGTCCTCCTTGCTCCAGCTCTGGCGGCGGTCGCGGCTGGGCGTCCACGAGTTGGTGTGGTCCATGGCGCGGGCGGCGTCGGCCTCTGCGTGGGTGCTGGAGCGGCGCTCGCCTGGAGCATGTCAGAATGCCGTTCGGAGTGGTCTGGACGAAGGGAGTCTGGCCTTGTGGATGCACGGGGGCGGCGGTGGGCGAGGTGTTGGGGTCCATGATGTTGTTGTTGGACGGCTTGTGTAACTGGTGCTTGACAGGTACGGTACAGGGGGGCAGTTGCATACGGTTTCCGGGCGGACGGATTCAGCGTGATGGTGTTGTATTTGATGCTCCTGGGCAGACACGAAGCTCCCTCTCATGCCGAGATATTTATCGCCACTGAGGGGGAGGAGGCATGATGCCTGCGGCCATCAATGAGGAGGGAGGCGGGGTCGAGACAAACCATTGACGCTGGTCATGCGTATCCAAAGGTGCATGCTCAGCCTCACAAACCTTATGTGACAACCTCACACCACGTCCGTCGGGCCACCCACGTACAAGTATAACAGAGTCAATTCATCTCTACGCTTGGGCGCCACACCTACTTGGACAAAAGACACCACACACCCCCCCAACACCGTCTTTGCACGCCATTTTCTAACCGCAGCCCACGTCTCGGTCCCCTGGACTCTCGCTTTGCAATCTCCCTGCCAACTGGGGACACGTGATGATGATGATGATGATGATGATGATGATGAAAAGGCCAAAACAGGACGCCTGGGCTATGCAGGTTTTTGTACACCGAAACAGACGACGACGACGACGTGCGCGGAACCACGGCGGCCGTGAGGCGAGGTGGCCGAGGGCGAAGCCAGATCGTCCGTGTTTCCTCACACGCCGGCATTATCGGATGGAACAACGACCTTGGTGAAGGGGGGACTAGGGCGTGCGAGGACGCTTCCAGTAATACTGCTACACGGGCGTCAGCGCTGCGCAGAGTGCAGGTCCAGGGACGCCATCGGCCTACCTTGTGCTGCTTGCGGCAGTTCCGCAGGCTCGGCTTACGCAGCCCGTCGACGACGGCCGCGCGGCGCTGCTCGTCGTCGTCGCCCTCGGCGACGTAGTAGTACTCGCTCTCGAGCGGCTTGCCCGCCGCGTCCTTGCCCTGGCGGCGGATGATGCCGACGCTCGGCGCGGCCTCGATGGCGTCGCGCAGCGCGGCGCGGGTGAGCCCCCCGACCCTGGCCTCGCCGGGCAGGTTCTGCATGATGGTGGACAGGGGCGTCGACGAGAGGCGCGAGAAGGCCAGCTGGTTGACGACGTGGTTGGCGATGGCCGGGTCGAGCTCGACCGACGGCCGG
>PKSG01000030.1:0-91600 GCA_002916505.1 Tolypocladium paradoxum
CGCCGGCCGAGGGCCGCGCGCGGCCCCGGGCGGCCGCCAGGGCGCGCTCGAGGCGCGACTTGAAGAAGAAGAAGGACGCCCAGCTGCTGGCGTTGCCGACGAGGTTGGGCGTCAGGCCGCGGTACAGCGAGGCGAGGGGCCGCTCGTTGGCGGTGAGGGAGCGGAGGAGCGCGACGGTCGTGGGGCGGGCGGCGGCGGCAGGGCCGGTGCTCCTGTAGACTGGGACGCTCCGTCAGCTCGGCTCTGGACATCGCGAGAGGGCGAGGGGGCTGCGCACTCTGCATGCGCGTCTTGACAATGTCGAGCGGGTGGACGACTAGCGTCGCAACCGTGCCGGCGCTGAGGCCGGCGACGGACTCGACGAGGGCGGGAGAGAGGCCCGCATGGCTGTTGGGGGGCATGTAGTTTGGGGATTCCGCGCCGCGCCGTGTCACATCGTCGGTGGTGGTGGTGAAGGGGAAGAAGGTTGGTGGTGGTGTTGCAACATTTTTGGGACGAAGCTCGGCTAGCTACGGAGCTATGTCAGCCCGATGCTCGGACGGGCCGCACAGGATAATATTTCCGGCATAACAAGGAGCCTCGTTCAGAATTTATCAACAGAAACGGGACGGCGAGTCGTTTGAGTGTTGTTTCTTCATCTAGACATGTGTGTTTGTTGGTACATCTTTCCCGGCACCGCAGCCCGAGTCTTTTCCCCACTCGTTGACTACCACACTTGATCCAGCGCCTTGAGTGCGGGTCGTTTCTGCCTGCTGTCCGTCTTCCAGATACCTTTCTGCATATTGTACACGAGCCGTCGCCTTTCCTCCAGAGATTCGGCGCTCTACGAGAGGGGGGAGAGGAGGCTGCGCGGGATGTCAGCATCTGAAGTCCAAGGCGCCGGCCGCTGTTTTCGCTGCGGGATATGGCGGAGAGGGTCGTACCGGATGATAGAGGGCCGGGGGTCGCTGCGGGTGTAACCTGCAGGAGTCAGTTCTGTGTTCGGCTCGATGGCGCTCGCGTGTTCGTCGAGGAATCATACCGAGGTAGAGGATCAGGGGCAGGTAGCCGCTGCAGGGCTCGTTAGCAAGAGCATCGACGGCACCATTTCCAAGAGAGTCGTACTAGTGAATGGCGAGGCGGGAAACGTCAATGAGCTTGGCAATGCGCTCCTGTGTCACCCATCAGCGCCGTCCCCCAGCATTGTTGGCAGTCGCTGCTCTCGCACCTTGGACTCTTCGGACAGGGCGAACATGGTGGCGGCTGGGAGCAAACGGCTCTGGGAAAGTCTGTCGAGATTGACCGTCTGCAGAGCGAGCGTCGTTCGGAACAGCGGATTCAGGTGCGCGGCGAGTGGGCGCGGCGACTCGTGGGCTGGATGTTGTAGATGGTGTCGTGGTCGTGGTGCTGAATGCATGACCTAGAAAATTGCCGTCAGCCCTGTTGACGCGCGCCGGGCCAACCTCGGCAGATCTACCCCGGCCGGCAATCAACGACTGATGCGAAATTTCGAGCCGTCTCGAGAGCTGCCAACCTCCATACAGACAGCCTCTCGCGCACCGTCAGCTTTCCCTGCCGCTTCTTCCCCCTTCAGCGAAGCCTCTGCCTCGCACGCACCGCACCCGCAACAACCCGCCGCCATGGCGCAAAACCGGCATTGGTGCGACCCGCCCGACGCCCCTTCTGCCGCGTTGACCCCCAATGGCTAACCCTCCGCACAGGGAGCAGGACAAGGAGGCGACCGTGTACATCGGCAACATCGACGAGCGCGCCACCACGGCCATGGTGTACGAGATCATGCTGCAGATGGGCCCCATCCACAACATCCACATGCCCCGCGACCGCGTCACCCAGAGCCACCAGGGCTTCGGCTTCGTCGAGTTCCGCGGCCCCCAGGACGCCGAGTACGCCGCGCAGGTCATGAACGGCATCAAGCTCTACGGCAAGCCCCTGCGCGTCAACAAGGCCAGCGCCGACAAGCAAAAGGGCGCCGACGTGGGCGCCGAGCTCTTCGTCGGCAACATCGACCACCTCGTCGACGAGAAGATCCTCTACGACACCTTCAGCCGCTTCGGCCCGCTGCTGTGCCTGCCCAAGGTCGCCAGGGACGAGAACGGCAACAGCAAGGGCTTCGGCTTCGTCAGCTTCGCCGACTTTGAGAGCAGCGACCAGGCCATTGCCAACCTCAACGGCCAGTACATCCTCAGCAAGGAGGTCTCGGTCCAGTACGCCTTCAAGAAGGACGGCCGCGGCGAGCGCCACGGTGACGAGGCCGAGCGACAGCTGGCCGCGCAGGCCAAGGCACGCAACATTGTCCCCGAGGCGCAGCCCATCCCCCAGGTCTTCTTGCAGCAGCCCGGTCCTGGCCCGGCAGCGCCGCCGGCAGCGCCTAACCCGGCTGGCTTCGATCCCTCTGCCATGAACGCCGGTATGCCGCCCGGGGGTGCTCCTCCTCACGGCATGCCCATGCACAACAACTTCCCGCCGCCTCCTCACCGTGGTGGACCGCCGCCCTACAACGGCGCCGGCTATCCTCCGCCTCCTGCCGTTGCCGGCCGCGGCGCGGTTCCCCTGCCGCCTCCGCCTACAGGTCTGCCCGCGCGGCCTCCCCAGAGCCAGGTCGGCTACACGAACCCGGCCGACTACCACCCAGGCGGCTTCCGTCCTCCAAATGGTTCGCCAGCCCAGCAGGGCTTCCCTGCCGGCCCGCCGCCGCCCGCGTTCCCTGGTCCTCCGCCGGGCGCAGCGGGCACTCCGCCTGGAATGCCACCAGGCTTCCAGCCTCCGCCAGGCTTCCAGCCTCCGCCAGGTTTCCAGCCTCCGCCAGGCTATCCTCGTCGCTGAAGCGATCATCAGTCCCGAACGATGCATCTCTGAGGCGCCATTCCGACATCAGACCATGGCGAGCACGCCGCACGATTTGCTCAACAAACTACACTGAGCCCACGTGCGAAGTAAGTCGTCTTTCACCGCAGACAACAAACGGTTGATCGTGAAATTCTCATTTATTCACGCGTCAAAAAAAGTCAAACATGATTGGTGACCATGCGTGGTCAGGTATCATACACCGCGCCCATGTGTGCCCGATCCTCGAGAGATATAGCCAGCCAGTTTCCCCTCCCACTTAATTTGGCCATGATAACGCCTGGTCTCGCCGGGGACAATAAAAAACAATTGCAAAAATCCACCAAAAAACAACAAAGAGCAAGCAAGGGCGGTGGTGCTTCATCCATCAACTCCCAGCAAATGCATCCCTCGCCTCTTTCGTCGCCTTTTCCCACTCCTGTCGCGACTCGTCCCGCTGGCCCTGCACTTCATAAGACTGGGCGAGCATTCCGTCCGCAACGCTCTGCCAGAGGATGTTGCCGCTCCGCTGCGCCTGCTTCGACGCGGCGCGCGCGCTCTTGAGGGCCTGCTCGCCAATCACGTTCTCGAAGAACCGGCTCCGCATTATGCACAGCGTGACGGCTGCCCCGAGGATGTTGTTGGTGATTTTGGAGCCGGCCATGGCGGCCTGGATGTGCTGCTTCTGCTGGTTGAGCTGTTGGGGCGGTTCGGTTTCCAACGCGGCCGCGACGTTGTGCCAGGCGGTCCGGAGGTCGATGTTCCAGTGGTCGGTGCAGTACGGCTGCAGTAGTTCGATGAGTTCCTGCGTCTCCTGGTCATTTCGGCAGGACGGGTGTTGCATGATACACAGTCGGTTCAGCCCGACGAGTAGAGCGATCTCGCGCTGGCCGGCCTTGATGCCGGCGGAGCCTCGGGGGACAGTGAAGCAGCTGTCGAGGAAGATGCGCAGAGCACCTTGGAGGTCGCCGGTGCCTTGGTGGTAGACACCAGTTAGATAAACAGAGAGCAATCTCACTGCATGCTGTGTCGTCGGTGTCACGAGCGTGCCGAGCTTTGCCAGGATTTGCTTGACCGTTTCCCACTGACACTGACTTGCCGCGACGAGTCCGAGGAGGACGTTGAGGTAGGCCTGCGCCTCGATCCGCCAGGTTCGTTGGCGGATGGCTGTCGTCAGCGAGACGGGTGGCCCGTACGGTATTCCCGCGATTGTCTTGTCCCCTGTGAGATGTCAGACACGTCGCTTGAAAGCTCGGCTGCGGTTGAGGGGACACGTACAGCAATCAAGAATCTTGATTCCCTCGCGCCAGAACTCCGTCGACCGACGACCCTGCGACGACGGTTTGTGCAGATTGGCTAGGCCGCTAAAAGTGAACCTGGGAGCAAGGCGTCAGCATCACAGTCCTTCATGGTTGCGAACTGTACGTAAGACTTACACTAGCGAGCGGAACTCCATCTTGGTCATAAACGACATGACCATGTAGTCAAACGCCGAGTCCGCCTCGCCCACCCTCACAATCGCCGCCGTGTCATCGCTCACTGTCCTCGCATTCGACGGCTGCTTCTTAATGGGGATCAGGAACTCGGCCTTGACGTTATTCCAGCCGTCGCACTCGTCCAGCCTCGTCTGCAGCAGACGCAACTTTTGCGCCGTGTTGTCCAGGCTCTGGTGGTGCAAGCTCGATGCAAAGTCGAGCAGGAGGGTCAAAATGTCGAGCTGCATGATCTGGACCGTGGGGTCGAACTGGAACTTGGCGGCTTGGGCGATGCAGGCTTGCACGCGCTCGATGCTGCCGTCTTTGGAGGTCTTGAGAAGGGTGAGGCCCTCCAACACTGATGCGAGGACGCTCAGTGCGTTGTCACCCCTCGTGTTGGCAATGTTTTGCACAGACCGGATGTTGTCGAGAGCGCCAGCATCTGAGGCGTTTCCCATTTCCATGTAGAATGTGGCTTTGAGCAACCGGAATGCATAGTACCACTGGACGTGCTTGAACCTATGAGTTGGTAAGTACGAGATCTAAATGGTTGTTCTGTGGCAGCGGGGGTTTCTTACGTTTCGCAGTCGGAGATGTTGCCATCTACGGCCTTGAGAGCAGCCTTGTGATTCCGCTGAAAGAGCACCTTCAACATCAAGTATTGCATGCAATATTTCAAATCAATCAATCGGTGCTGCAGATTGTCAGCAGAGAACTCGCAAATGATGTGTCCCGACTCACCTTCTCACAAATGGTAATGCCCTTGCCCAACGCCATCTCTGCCTCCATCAGGTTCTCCGTCTCTTCCTGCAGAGTAGCGGCGTATCTTAGCCGCACGCGGGCCTCTTCCCTCGGCGACAACCGGCTATTCTGCAGCGTAGACTCCAAACAGGACAAGCTCGTGGCTATAAGCTTTTGGTACTCGTCGACCCTCTCGGGGTGCAGGGACATGGCCACGTCGTGGACGGCGGAGCGTGCCTTGTCGAGACATTCCTCCGCAATCGCAACCATGATGGGCCCGGTGTTCACAGGCCGTGGCTTGGGCGGAATCGCAGGAGATCTCTTCGCGATACTCGGGGAGCGCGCAGAGAGTGCGGGGGAGTTTGAGACGGAAGAATGCGGGCTGGATTTGACCCTGATGGTTTCGGGCTTCGGCTCTGTCTTCTTGGGAGGAGGATTAATCACGGTGGGTGTTTGGACAGGAGATGCCTTGACTGAGTTTGGCAGCAGCGGCTTGACGTGAATGGTGTCCCCTGCCGGCGCTGGGTCCGGCGGTCGGGTGAGCGAGCTTTGCGTGTTTCCCATGCTTATCGGGCGAGGTGGCGGCGCCTGGAGAATGTCTAGCGGGTTCACAAAGTGTATCTCTTCTTGCACTGGAGGACGTTGCGGTTCGGGTATGGGCGGCTCTGGTTCGGGGATTGTTTGCTGCGGCTCTGGTGCCAGCGGCCGAGGTTCGGGTACCGGTGTTTGCGGTTGTGGTGCGGGTGCCTGCTGCAGCTGCTGATGCCGCGGCGGTGTCGGGGATTGGTACTGTGTGTGTTTAGGTTTTGGTTGCTGCTGCGGCCGGGGACGTGGCTGCTGTTGCGGGCGCGTTGAAGACGGCCGGGGCTGGGGCGAGAGCTGGTGGTGAAGCTGGGGAGACGGCACGGGGCTCTGGTACATCTGCGGCGGCTGACTGAGGTGTTGCTGCTGTTGTGGTTGCTGCTGCTGATGCATCGGTCGCATCGGCGGCGGCGCCTGAAGAGCCTGCTGCGACTGCGGCATCACACCCGAGGGCATAAACGACTGCTGGTGATAGTGCATCTGCTGCTGCATGGCATTGTTATAACGCGGCTGCTGAGGCATCGGCGCAAACCTCGCGCTTCCCGCGTCGAAGCCCTGGAACCCATTCGGCCCGATGCCATACCGCGCCGCCATCAGCCGCTGCTGTTCGAGTTGAAGTTGCTGCTGCTGCTGCTGCTGCTGCGACATCTGGTACTGGCTCGGATGCATGTACTGCTGCTGCTGCTGCTGCTGCTGCTGCTGCTGCTGGACTGGCCGTGCCCCGAAGAACTGGTCGTGTCCGCCGTCGGCGTCGCCGTTGACGTACATGCCATGCTGCTGCTGCGCCTGGCCCTGCTGCGGAACATGATGCTGCTGCTGCTGGCCCTGATAGCCGGCCTGGGCGCCGTACAGGTGGTCCTGCTGGCCAGAAAAGGCCGCCTGCCCCGAGGGCAGCGTGCCTCGATAGCTCATGTCACCCTTCTCCGCATCAGACGCTGCCGGACGCTGCGCGCAGCTGGAGGGAGTCAGAAGGCGACGGGGGCTCGCTCATGCTTCCATCGCCCGCGTCGTCGCTGTCGCTGTCGTCGCTGCCGTGGTCGCGGTCGAGTCGTCGGGCATTGGCGCGCGGGGCAGCGTCTCGTGTCGGTCGTGTCGGTCGTGTCGGTCGTGTCGGGGGATGAGGATGAAGTTGGGATGGTTCGATGTCGGTGGACAATCTATCCCTACAGGGGTTAGCAGCTTCTAATGCAGCCACGCCCGCCGTCCCAAGACATCACATGGGCCAGCCGCGCGCCTCGCCACCGCAGCCGCCGCGCTCGATACAACGTCAGATTGCCTCTGTGAGTCTATCCATGACAGTTTGCTCGTCTCATTCAAGCATCATCTCCCGCATGCCTGCTCTACAGGCACTGACAGCGACGCTATGCTCGTATATACAGTTTTACACAGACTCATCCAAACACCTTTGACCTGTATCTTGCAGCCCGCAGCCAAATGACCGCCATCCGCAACTACCAGATATCCCCAACGCCGCAGCATACATGCAAGCCCCGTCTCTGGTATAATGCGCATCCACGCGCGTGCAACGCCAGGCCCGCCCTCTATACCAGCCCCGTATGTGCCCGTTCCGTTGACTGGCGCGAAAAGGCCAAGCAGTCCCCCTTTGACTCGCACTTATCCAACGCACACCCATTCCGCAAATACGCACCATCGCGCAGTGCGGTCTGCCAATACCAGGCCCCTCCAGAGGCCCCTCTCCGAACATTTGATGATGGTCTCCCACGTCCCACCGTCACTGATATCCTCGTCAATGGTGAGGCCTTTGCCCCCGACGCTGATGCCTCGGCGCTCCTCCTTCCTCATAAGACGGAGGATCTTTCCGCCAGGCGTTTGAATGGCCAGCTTGGCTGGCTTCTTTCCTGCAACCGTCCCACTGGCCGAGCTTGGGTTTGAGCCGCTGACGCTAAAGGCGTTCATGCTCATGGCCGAGCTGGGTCGCGCGAACGGAACAGGACTCGTCGCTCCCGGATTCGACGACGGCGTCAGAGCCGAGTGTGGTCCGCTGGAGAGCGAGCTGGGGTGTTGTCTGATGGCGAAGACGAACGTGTTGTTGAGCGCCAGACGTTGACACTGCGGCTGGACGACGTAAATGTCGTTCCGTTGCGCGTGGGGTGTTGGGTGTCTCAACACAAACTCGTAAGGCGGGTTCTCCCCAGTGTGGACGACGGGCAACGCAAAGGCAAGGGGGTGCGGTATGTCCTTGATGCTGTGCATCAGCCCTCTCTTGCCAGCATAGATCTTCAACGTCCCCTGGCCCTCGTCCCCTGGCAGCAGCGCCTTTACCGTATATCGTTTGACGCCGTTGAACCATTCGGCCTGGGCCAACGCTCTCTTCTTGACCACGCCACCGCTCTCAAACACATCTCCATCCATGTCCCTCGAGTAGGCACGAGCCTCCACCTCGGCTGCGATCTCGACATCAGCGGGTACGTTGAACTTTATGTGCACCATTTCCAAATCCTCGATCCTAGTCGAAGACGTGTTGTAGTCGACCATCTCGATTCCATTGCGGAAGAAGCCCGGACAGGTGCATGGCAAATTCAGCAGCGTTTCGTGCGCCACCGGCGGCACAATGTGCTGTTGGTCGTGATGCTCGGGGACATGCGTCCAGCAAACCTCCGTTGGCCTAGCCAGGAACCACCACGAGTCCGCCGTCGGACCATTCGCGCTCGAGTAACGGCCACGCTTCGGGTTTGACGGGCTCGCCAGGCAGCAGTCCATTATGCGCCATTCGCTGTCGACAATGACGGCATTCCACCAGTGGTTCGACCGGGGCACCATGTTGAGATCTGGCACTTCACCTGGAGTCTTCAGATAACCCCGTACGACCTCACACTGGAGCCCGACGGCGGTACACATCTCCATCACCAGAACTGCGTACTCCTCGGCGCAACCACGCTTGGTTTGAATCACCCGTCGGGTATCAATCTCTCCCTCAAAGTCCTCTTCCCAACAAAGCTTCTCCGCGACCCAGGTGAATATGGCGCGCAGTCGCTGCACGTCGCTGCGATAGGGGCGACAGACATATGTTGTCGCCAGAGTTATCGCCGTTGTCATTGGTGGCGGCTCGCTGATGAAGCGCGAGTTCTTGTCGACCTGGCTCAGGTTGATGGCCAGATAATTCAAGGGGGCGGCAACTGGCATTCCGTTCGCGCCTTCGTCACCTTCGATGCCTTCGTACAATTCGTCCACGGGGTTGAGTGCAGGATGGTCCATCATCTGACAGCGATCCCTCCTTTCGTTTCGCTCAATCTTGCTCAGCGAATTCGACCGATTGACATCCCGTCGAACTTGTACCCAATCGACCCCAGTACCCAGGCCCATCTCTCGGGCAGCATCACGTCCAGAAGGGGGACCGCTGATTGCCACCATGCTCGACGACATTGGGGAAGCACCTTGGGCAAGCGATCGAGTGAATGGTGAGGATCTGGCAGAGGCAATGCCAGGACCGGATCCAGCTGCGATACTATTGCGATTGCTGGCAACGCCGGTTTTGGCAGACTCGAAGATCTTCTTGAAAATGTTTCGTTTTTGTGCCTTGGGGTGCACAAGGCCTCCTAGTCCCGCGGCCAAGTCGTCCTGGAACTCGGCTTGAGATGCTGGTCGCGCAGGGCCGCTCGCGTTGCTGGCATGGCTGCTGTGGTAGGTGACGCCGGTGAACGGCGTCTCTGACCGTTCAATGTCAATCTCGCGCATACCCAGAGCGCTCTGAGCGCGCTGGCTCGTGCGGGCGAGGCTTCCCGCACTTGTCGAGCTGAATCCACCAGCTGATTGTCCGCTCCATAGAGTCCTACCACTGCTTTGCGTCGAGGAGCTGGTGTTGCTCTGGTTTCCGGTTGAGGCATTTGTGACATTAGTCTTGGTGGTATATGTTCTGCTAACGCCCTGGCTGATTTCGTAGGCCGACTTTCGCGTTCTCAATTTCAACTCCGGCAGGACAGATTCGCCAGACGAAGACTTGGGTCGATCGTACTGCTGGCCCTTGGGCGGCGGTGGTGGTGGCATGTCGTCCAAGTCTCCCGCCGGCATGCTCACGCTGTGCTGGTGCATCTTTTGGAATTGCTTTTCCATCCGATCAACGTAGTTGCTTAGTTGAGGGAGTTCGTTGGCCTGGTCGCGATGCCAGTTATGGCACGATGCGCCTTGGGAGGACTCGACGCTCCAAGTCTCATATCCCTCGTCGTGATGTGCAATGCCCATCGAGGTTAGGGGCCGTGTGAGGCCGGGCCTCTTCCGTTCGGTTCGAGGCGATCCCATGTCGAACGACTCGGGCGCCCAAGGGCCAGGAGGCGGCTCTGCAGCCTCGGTGTCCCAAGATCCTCCCAGACCTTCCAACTGGCCTAGCTGCTCCATGACTCCATCCATGGCCTCTCGCAGCGGTGACGGCGTCATGTGATTCTCGCCTGGGGAGGGCGGCTGGGGCGATGTCGCACGGGGAGTGTAAGGACGTTGCTCGCGCGGTCTGTCGTCGTATGCTGTATACGATGCTTGCCGTGACAAATCGTGTGGACTATGGCGCGAGTTGTTTGATCCTTGCCGATAGTGGTTATGGGACGCGTTTGATCCGTGCCGGGACATGTCATGATAGCCTTGCTGCATATCGCGCGACCCATTCCGGGCAACATGGCGATGAGGTGGTGGCGCAGGCGGAGGCGGGGAGTCTCCTCTCTCTGAAGCTGCCCGATGGCTAGGTACGCGGCTCACTGACGGCGCAGGCGACGGTACTCTTGACCCATAGCCATGGACCTGTGGCGGTGACGGGACACGCTGAATGTTGTCGTGCACGCTCTTGGAGGGGGAAGCGACCGAGTTTTCCCTCACGCGGGATTTCGGCGGCTCTCGAAACGTCTCGGGCTGCTTCGCGCTGGTGTAATGCGGTGCCTTGGCGTATGCCTCGAAGGGCTTGCGAAAGGTTTTGGACTTGGACGGCATGTTCTTGGGGCTGGGCGTGTTGCTGCCGGGCAAGGGGCTCACGGATCGCGTCGTGGGACGGAACTCTTCGGGGAGGACTTGGACGAAGTTGGACGGAAACGAGCCGACCGTCCTTCGATCCCGATACAGGCGGCCAACCCACCACGAACCGTCACCGGCATTTAAGCACTCAATCAGATCACCCTCGATGAAGCCGAGGTCGCGTTTGGACTGTCAGGTGCGGTCAGCGATCAGTGCTCGGAGGGGTTGCGACGAAATGTTTGCATCTACCTCTCCTCCCCACGAGTAAACTGCTCTGCACCAGCACGGGAACCGCGTGGGCAGGGGCAGCGGCGCCGGCACCATGGCGGAAGCTTGTGCTGTCGCGCAGGATTAAAGTTGGTAGCTGCCGAGTCGCGAGGATGTGGCCGTGCTGCAAATACTGTTTTCGCGTCGATTTGTGCATGGAAGACGGGACGCGAAAGGGAAATGCGCGTCCGTCCACGGTGAGCGAGCGGTGAAGCGGCGAGGAGTATAGGTAAGGTATAGCGGCCGATATGTCACGGGCGCGGTTGGCCGTGGTGATGCTCGCAAATGATGAGGCAGCTCAAGAACGCATGGTGCAGCGGTATATTACACGGTGCTCGGGGGAGGCTCGCCGACCAACAACGACGGAGTAGAGGAACGGAGGAACAGAGGAAGCACAACGTCTTTGCGCACGAGATGACTGTGACAACACCGTCTTTCCCGCCAGCCTCTCCGCAGTCGCTGGAGCTTGGGAGCCTTGTCAGGTTGGGGATGGGCCCGGCCCACGACCAGGCCAGGGAAGCTTAAACAACAGAGGGGCACACGATCGGTTGCCACGACAACAGCAGCCAGCCCTTCGCTGAGTTCGCTCTCTGAGACCGCCCGGCCCGCTAGCGCAGCCCGCACTCCCCTGGACGGCTGCTGGAGCCAATGGCGGGCCGCAGCGCCAGCACAGCTCGATTCGCGCACACCGAGGGTTGTGCCAGGGCCGCCATGGCGACCGCTGGCGTGCGCTATCAGCACCGCACCGCACCGCACCACAGCGCGTCGCTCGTTCCAACGCTCGACGGCCGCTGCCGCTGCAAGTGATGCACGCCGCACTTCCCCCCGAGGCGACAGTCCCAGTCCATGCCTTGAGGTATGTACTGCACACTCGCGCGACGATATCCTCAACACCATCGCAAACCACCTCACGATGCCCGCAACACGACGCGGCCCATCGACGTTGCGCTCTGCTCGTATCCCACGCCCCGATCGAACCCCGCTGATGGCGCCTCGTCACAGCTATCCCGAAGCGGAAAATAGTAAACAAACGGCCCGAGCTCCCCCCAGCTCCGCTGTCCCAGACAACGGGCTGCTCATTAAACCGACTGGGCTGAGCTGGGCGACGGCGACCCAATAACCACAGCGACCGCCCTTGCAGCCATACTCGCTCCTTCGACCGCCCGGCTTCTCTTCATCGGCCCCCTTTCGACACTGCGGCTGCGTCTTCTGTCCTGCGACGCCGCCTTCCTCTGCACGTCGTCCCAAGGCGGTCGTTCCCAGCCTGTGTCGGTACCTACCGCATCGCGAAGCTGGGCATTGCCTGACGTCGAGACAACATGGCCGCCGAGGGCGTCGCAGAGCACTACCAGGTCCTGGAGGAGCTTGGTCGTACGTTCTCGTGCCTGCGTCTCTTCCATCTACCACTCAGGCTGACGCACGCGACACAGGGGGCAGCTTCGGAGTTGTCTACAAGGGCATCGAAAAGGCCACTGGCGAGACGGTGGCCATCAAGCACGTATGTTCCGCCACCTTTATCCATCCACTCGAGGCAGCTCTAACGCACAGCTCGCAGATCGACCTCGAGTCCAGCGAAGATGACATCGAAGAGATCCAAGCCGAGATTGCCGTCTTAAGCACGTGCGCCAGTCCCTTCGTCACCCAATACAAAGCCTCGTTCCTTCGAGGGCACAAGCTATGGATCGTCATGGAGTATCTGGGCGGCGGTTCCTGCCTGGACTTGGTATGGCCCATGCTTGTCTCCCCATCGCAACGAGCCCGAGCTGACCATCCATAGTTGAAACCGGCCAACTTCGGCGAGACGCACATCGCCATCATCTGTCGCGAGCTGCTCTTGGGCATCCAGTACCTCCACAGCGAGGGCAAGATCCATCGAGATATCAAGGCGGCAAATGTCTTGCTGTCTGAGACCGGCAAGGTCAAGCTTGCCGACTTCGGCGTCGCTGCCCAGTTGACAAACATCAAGTCCCAAAGAAACACCTTTGTCGGCACGCCCTTCTGGATGGCCCCGGAAGTCATCCAGCAGGACGGCTATAGCTTCAAGGCTGACATCTGGTCTCTGGGCATCACCGCAATGGAAATGGCCAACGGCGAGCCCCCGCTGTGCCACATCCACCCCATGAAGGTTCTTTTCCACATCCCCAAGAACCCTGCCCCCAGACTCGAAGGAGACTTCGGCAGGGACTTTAAGGATTTTATCTCCCAGTGCCTTACCAAGGACTACGAACGCCGTCCATCTGCCCAAGAGCTGCTTAGGCATCGCTTCATCCGCTCTGCCGGCAAGGTCGAGGCCCTGCAGGAGCTCATTAGCCGACGGCAGATGTGGGATGCAAACCAGAACCGTCAGAGACACCCCATCTACTACCAAGAGACGTTGCGAACTATTACGCCAAAAGACGAGGAACAAGAGTGGGTATTTGATACTGTGAAGTCGATTGCGCCGCCCCGGAGACCAACGATGAGACACAGGAGACCATCGTCAATGCTCGCAGCAGAAGGACTACGCAAGCTCGATCTCAGCGAGGGTCCTCTGGGCCCTTCGTCTCCCGCGGTCGGAACAGTTCGCAGATCGACTGTGCGTCGCACACAATCCCTCGCACGCTCTTCGTCTATCCGTTCTAACGGATCGCCGCGTCCGTCGCTGGCTCCAAAGAAGCCGCTTCAGCCCGACATGTCCTTTGGCAATTCCGGTTCCACTATGCGTCTCTTCCGAAGAGTGCCATCGGACGGTTCGACCTCTGGTCAGTCTGGCCGGCCCTCGTCACCCGACGATGTCTTTTGCGACGAGAATCTGCCACCTCCCATGGCTGCCCCAGTGGAGCCATACGGGAAGGAGGCAATCCTTGGACGTCGACTTTACAACAAGGCTGTAGAGCCTACTCTGGCCGAGCTGCATGCCCAGACTTCTGCCATGCAGAAGCGAGAGGCGTTGGGCAAACTATCAGACGCTTTTGCGGCCTTGGACGCCGTCGATCCTGAAGGCGCGTACCATCTTATGGGCAACCTGGTGGCTTCCATGTCTCAAGACAACAAGCTCAACGCAGCCCTGCTGCGCCAGCCTCTCCAGAAGACACCCGACGACGGTACTCCCCTGGGAACCGTCATAGTTAGGAGCTCTGTACCGTCCGCTGGCAGCAGCCCCACCAAGTTAGTACTCAGCTCGAACAACCCTCACCTAAAGAGCCACCGCCGCCGCCAGGTCGACTCTCCAGCTTCCAAGCTGAACGAAAAAGAGCACGATAGAGAGAAGGCAGCTCTCCTTGAAGAGAAATACCCGGGCCGCGAAGCACGGGTTGGGATGGAGCACTGCAAGCAGCTGTCCGATGTTCTGTACCAGCGCTGGGCCGACAACCTCCGGATCAGGTGGCCTGCTGTGTGATTTGAGACATCGTGATGGCTGGCTTGGATGAGGTGATGTGGATGCGCCAGAGAATACTGGCGCCGCCGCTGGGTTTCTTTTAAATTTTTCTTTGCGACGAATATCCTAGATGGACTGTACGATCTTGTGTGCAGAGCGAGCATATACTTGCATACCCAGGCATTGGAAACGCATGTCAGGCATGAGGGACTTTAGGGACTCGTGGGCTTGGTGTCCCCCTCACATTGAGTGTGGTGTGGCTCCCCGAGAGGGTTATGACAAGATGTCATGGCTTTACGTGTGATATCTTGATGGTTACGTTGGGTCTTGGTCATTGCTTTCCACCGGAAGACGGCGTTTGGGAACGGATGGGCTTTCGTTATGTAGACGATTGTAGGTAGTGTACCATCACGTGTGGAATAAATGAGGGAATCTGGTCCTGAAACTGATCCATGCATGTCTTTGTGATGCAGCCTCGGGTATACAAGGTGGTATATAACTACAGATTACACGATATTGATTCATACACCCCTCCATCCCGACTATTCAGCCTGGTCAGGCCTCCTTGCTGGGTCCGAGGGCAAGCTTGATTCTCCAATTCTTGAACTCATCCGACAGAATGTTCCCATGGCCCGTCCCCTCTACCTTGTACACTTCGATGATGGGCGACTGCGGCCGTCGACTTATTCTCCAGACGCCCTCGTCGTTGATCATCCTCGTGAGCCCTGTTTCGACCGTCAGCTATCGGATATCGCGCCAGGCCATGGCAGATGACAGGGATCCTCACATTCCAGGAAGCCGGCGGCGAAGTTGACGCACATGTCGGCGTTCCACTTTGCGTTTGGGCGCGAGTTGACCGTCTCGGGGATGCGGTGCGTCTCGATCTCGTTGACGTTGACGAGGACGCCGTCGCGGGTGCGGAAGCCGACGATGATCTTGGGCACGCCGAGGAGGAAGGACTGGATCCAGTACTTCATGAGCTTGCGGTGGAAGGCGTCCATGTCGGCATGGCTGCGGATCTCGGCCGTCGTCTTGAGCTCGACCCAGTTGATGGGCGCACCCTTTTCTTCTGGCTTGGAGTCCCAGACTGGTGCGGCGGTTGTGAGATGATGTGCTACAAGAGGGTATACTGGGGGGGACTTACTCGCGTCGACTTCGCCGCCGAGGCAGAGGATGGTTTTGCCGATGCCGGTGCGGACGACGGAGCAGTATTGCGCTTTGTTGTTGACGACTTGGTTGTCGCGGTTCTCGATGTAGTCTCGGGACGTCTCGTGCCAGGTTGCCGGAATGGTAGACAGGGTCTCGAACTTGTATCCTGTGGACTGTTAGACTCGAGGTATGGAGGTAGCAAGGTGCTGTTGATGTACCCCAGAACTGCATCACTTCTTGAGGTGGTCCGCCTCGCCGTTGCCGTTGGCCTTCGTTTCTTCGGGAGTTCATCTTGTATTCGTGGTTCTCTTCGATGAAGCTATCATGGGTCAACACTCGAAATAGTGCATCGCGGTGATCAGGCACCTCACATGCAATCCTTGTTTGTGTTAGCTAGAGAGTCAACTGATGCGGTAGTCTGTGTTGAGATTTACCTGGTACAGGGTAGCGTTCATCTCAAATCTAGAATCGGTCAGACGAGAGTTGAGTGAAGGCATCAAGCCGTAGAGTACCCATCGAATTGTTCAAATAACGTCCCCATGATCTAAGAATGGTAAGAACTGTACGTGTTCCGTGAGAATCCAGAAAATTACCTTGGTCATCATGCCTCTCCAGGTGACGATGTTGGCATCAATCTTCTGCCCAGTCTCCTGCTCGTGCGCCATGATGGCCTTGAGCAGGCTTTCTAGATGCTCATCCTTGGAATCGTCTTGCTTCTGGAAGGTATGGAAGCCTTTCGATAGGTCGGCTCCTATTTGGGGTGTGTAGTACCACTTCAGGGACGAGTCGTCCAGACGGAACTCGTGGTTTTCATCGTACGAGAAGCACGCAAACTCCTTCCAGGACACACGTGGTCAGCCTCAACCGCGTTGCAAACACGCGTCTTTTAATACTTTGAACGGTTCTTGGCACGGTAGGCTCACCTTGGGTCTCTTTACAGGCTGGCTGGCTCCTGCAAAGCGTCCGATGGGCTGGATCGAGAAGTTTGCTGCCATGCTTGCAGGCAGCGCCGCTGCAGGTCTCCCGGGACCTGGCGGCAATGGTGGTGAAAGTGTGATGCAAGAGATGCAGGCAGTAGACTCGGCAAACCGGTGCCTTATACGGCAGCTCGATGTTGAAGTGGCCAACAACCACCGGGTTTGGACAAGGTACGGTGGGAGGATTGAGAGGAATGAGTGTGGTGGTAGAAGCGTTATGATGCAGTGAGCACGGAGGGTTGTAGGCTTTTAGCGCTATTGCGCTGCGCCAGAATTGTCGAGCCAGCGACAAGCGACAAACGACGACAGTTGTCAAGGCAGCAGGACACACAAGACATCGACGAAGAATGAATTTCGCAATTTGAGTCGATGGTTATTGAGAGCGCGAGTTCCTGACTCATGGGCTGATTCTTGCATGAACGACATGCCAAATCACGACTGCAGCAGCAAGAGTCGAGCTCTTGCAGCTTGTGCTTGGTGATGGCAGTTTATTCGAGACACTCATCAGCTGCTATACAACGAATGAACCATGAAGAGCGTCTCCTTGCGACTGCACGGCAGAAAGCGTCTAGGGAGCAATCGTTTAGCTAAATAGATGCCAACAGCCAGATGCCCGCGATACGGGTAAGCTCGAACTAGACTCCTCGAGACTCCGTGTACCTGGCCTGGTCGGCTTGGAGAGGAGGCGGAGCTTTTCTAGATGCCCTGCTCAAACTTGTGTTGCACGAAAGGAAAGCCAGCTACTGTGCTTTCAAGGCATTGTCCCGATCTATGCTCGCTCATTCGGCGGAACGACAATAGCCAGAGCAGCCCACACACAATAGGTAGTCGTTGATTCTAGCGGGCAGGCGGTCACCCGTACGAGCAGTGTGCACTGCACTCGGGCTCCCGCCCCCATCGAGCCGGCGCGCTTGGGGGCCTGTTCACCAAACACAGCGAGCGCAAGAGTGCCCTTGCCTTCTTCTCTCCTTCAACTCAACTGCACCTTTGCAACTGCACTGACCCAACACCATCTCCGACGGACCAGACGCCCTTTGGTTATTTTCCGCCCTCGCTTGGTTTGCAATCCATCGCGCACAAGGTTTCGCCCGTCCGCGACAGAACAGCCCCCCACGTGACTACGCTACAGGCCTGTTCGCGGGTGGGGTGTCCATCTAACAACGCTCGGCCTCAGCCTCGCCTCGTCCTGTCGCGCGACGGGACGACTTACATTCAGCGCCGCCGGCTGCGCCAGACCAGGCGTCCGTTGTCTGCATTGTCCACAGCTCCTGTCGCGGTAGGCGCTGCATCCACACCGTCCGGGCGTATTGGATTTCGCCCGAGGACCGCCATCACGCAGGGTCAATGCCCAAGCAACGCCGAAAGGGAAAATCAGCTTCAAAGTCGAGGTCGCGGAAACACAAAGCCCCCGAAGACGATTGCTGGTACACCATCAAGGACATCCTTGATGAGAGAGAGGCCAAAGGGGGTCTTGAGTACCTGGTGGACTGGGACGATAACATCGCTACTGGAGAAGCCTACCCCCCGTCCTGGGTTTTGGTGTGTCCATACAGGTCGCCACCATCTGCTCCATGAACATCAAGCTAATCCGAGTCTGTCGCAGAGCGGCGAGGTAAACGAAAAGGCACGAGACGCTTGGGAGAAGATCAAGTCTGCGCGCGACAAGGGGAAACAGCCCGAGGCAACACCCGACGAGGACAGCCAGGCGCCTAGACCCGCGAACCGTAGAATCGTCAAGACGGCGAATGCATTGCCCCTGACTCGACCGAGATCCGCCACCGCCGAAGAAAGCGATCGCCCTCGAAAAGCGCCCAGGGTCACATACAGCGCGACTCCGTCCGAAGAGCCTGTGCCGTCATTTACTTCCCGCGCTTCCGCCGACACCACTGAAGCCTTCGACACCGCTGAAGTCTTCGACTCCGTGCCCCAGGACGACCCAACCGACGCGCCCCCAGCGCAGCGCTTTGTGATAGAGTTCACAAAGAACTCGCAGTTTGACCCCTCAGACTACTTAAGCGCGGCCAATACACAGACAAGTGGAACCTCGTCTCAGTCATTGGCCGAGCTTGAAGATCGTGACCAGAGGCTTGCCTTTGCATCCCAGATCAGCGCTAGAACGGTTCCTGATTCACAAGAACCATCCGGGCCAACTTGGTCAGAGTACCAAGTCAGTGATCCGGTGCTGACGCCCGAGGATCCCGCACCCGATCTGGAACACCGGGTTACCGCGAGTCAATCTAATTCAATACCCTCGAATATTCCAGATCACCAGCCTGGGCAGTCAGTCTCGCTCACTACCGAGGACCAGGATAACCCCAGTGCTGCAACTGCTACAAGATCAGGCTCTCAACTCGACACGTCCAACTCACCGCGACTTGTCGATGCCCTGGCTCACCACCAGCCAGCGGCCAGCCCTGTATTCCTGACGCAGCCATCCATTCCGCACACCTTCGAGCTCCCTCAGACTTCATCGCAAAGCATATCTCCTAGCCATACAGCCGTCAAAGCAACGCCGACAGAGGGGAGCCAGCCTTCAACGGAGAGTCGTCGGCCCATCGAGCAGGCCTGTACGGAGTCGCAAGACGCCCAGGTCTTTCGCCGGGACTCATTTGGGTCCCAATTGGACGCCTTCTCTGGCAGCCACGATACCGGACACGAGCAAGCCGCGGCTTCAGGCATTTCAGAGTCGTCATCTGCGGAACGTGATAATACCAAGCCCCGGAATTCTCAACGCGAGCCTTCGCCAGACAAGGAGATGGAGGAGAGCAACTCTGGCGACCACCCGGCTCATCTAGAGAGCCGGATGTCGGCTGCTGACGAGTTGAGTCAGCTGTTCAACCTGGACAGCTCTCTCATAAGCCCAGGCTCCACGCAACAGCAGCACAACATTTCCATTGGGAGAATTCAGACAGCACCCTCTGAAAAACCCCAGCCATCAGCCGTCGAGCCAATGCAACACATGGTCGATGCGGCGTTCGGGACTTCGAACAACCCGCCCTCCGGGACACTGATGCCGGATGAGGCCCAGCACACGCAGCATTCGACCGTGTCGCCAGCCGACATCTCGAAACAGACCGAGTCCGAAAGAGCAGCGCCGCCTTTGATGGCTTCCTTGGTTTCTCACGACGTTGCGTCGTCCAATTTGTATGGCAGTTCGGCAGCCTCTGTACCGATGGCCCAGGCACCCAGCGAGCAAGCCTCTAGCGAAGCCTCGAGCGATGGTGCCCCGGATCCCGGTCTAATGGAACACATTGTCACGCTGCCATTCCAGGCAAGTCTCCGGCCGTTTTATGATGACACCCTATTGGAATACCGGCGACAGGTGACCCAGTTTGGCACGGTCTTCAACAACGAGATATACGTCGAACCGGATGAAGCTCTCGTCAAGAAGATTGATCAACTTCTCAACCGGCTGCACAATATCTGCGACTACCCCCAGGACGCAGTTGGTACATCCTTGGAGGATCTTCCGCCTTTGCAGCTGGCCAAGTATTCATGTGATGCCAACCCAAAGTTCAACTTCGTTTCCGAGCTCCTACAGGGCCTGCAAAAGGATACCAGAGTTCTGATTGTCGCCCGCTCCGTTGAATTGCTTCGACTTCTCTATTACTTGACAGAGACACTAGAGGTGGGTTGCACCTGCAATGCCATAGGAAAGCTAAATAGCGACTTTACTACGTCGGCCGCTCGGGTTACTCTCGCCTTGCCTAGCGAAGATGTAAATGGGCTTGAGTTTGATGTTGTTGTTGGATTTGACTACTTGTTCAGCAGGTCGCCTGTGTCAAAGAGCCTCTCTTCTGAGACTCCTGAAACCAAGCGACCACTGGTGTTGATCCTTGTCACGACCCATTCGATCGAGCACATTGATCTCCATGTGCCTGAGGAGCTGGGACCTCTTGAACGCAAGAATGCACTTCTATCGGGAATTGTGCGCGCTAGGAAGCTGATGAGCGATCCTGATCGAGGCTATCCCGAGCCCTACCAACTCGCCAACATTTTTGTCGAGTTTCTCAATGGCGAGATTGATACTGTTATATGGGAGCCGGTAGCCGTACCGGATGAGGTACTTGACATCTATGTCAGCTCCCAGTCCCAGTTGCAAATGCCCGTCGCAGGCAGACCAGAAGGAGAAAACGGTCGCAAGCGCAAGCTTGTAAGCCGCCCATTACTCTGCATATACTCTCTCACGTTTGCTAACCCTGCTAAAGGATGACTCTGAACACGAAGATGCGAAGAGGATGCGTATTCTTCCACTGAAGGAGTCGACCGTCGAGGCCAACGAGCCTCCTATGCCAGACGACATTCAGGAGATGCTTGCGGGCTCTGCTGCCGCTGAGACGCCGATCAAGTCGACACAGGTTCAAGTGAAGGTGTCTTTGGCGGTCCTACAGACGCTGGCGGAGAAGGTTGGTTTCCCGTGTGGATGGGCTTGACAAGCTGGCTAACACTTCCCCAGCAAGCCGAGTACAGGCGTCAAATCGCGGCCAAGGACACCGAAGCAGAAAACAAAGCCGTGATATACGGACTTCAACAACGCGTAAGAGAATACGAGAGAACGACAAGACGACTCTACGACTCTCATCGCAAGGCCTTGGAAGACCGCTCCAAGTTTGAAACCGAGAAGCTCAAGGCCGAGGCCGACCTGCGGGGTGCTGCAGACTCGACGCAAAGAGATAGCGACAAGGCTCAGAAGCTAATCGCAGTGCTCGAGGCAGCCATTGCGCGGTTGACGGCTGGCCCTGACGGCTCAGAGGAGAACACTCCCCTGGCCAAGTCGGAGAAGCTTCTCAAGGAAGCTCAAGACAGGGTCCAGATGCTTGAGAAGCGACTGGAGAATGCCCACAAGGATGGGGAATACGTCCGAAACCTGTACCAGGAAGCATCAACATCGGCCAGCGCTTTCAGGGCCGAGAACAACGAGCTCAGGGAACAGAACGACGATTTACAAAAGAAGACGTCAGACACCCTGGAGAGAATACACCGGATCCAAGCCGAGAGCGAAGCCCGCCAGTATCTGCGCCAGATCCGGGAGCTCAAGACACAGGTTAAGGAGCGAGAAATCGAGCTCGACCGCACGCGCGACGAGCTGCGACAGCTCAAGAACGGGCGCAGGGAGACTCGCCAGGCCAGCGTGCCGCGTAGTCCGCGCATGGGCATGATGAGCCCCCGTCCCGGCCGTGCGTACGGCGGTTCCGCTAGCAGAGGGACGAGCCCGGCGCCGGCGACGGGCTTGGACGTGCCGCCGGGAATGCAGTTTATGAGCGCGCAGCAGCCCGGGAATGGGCGCTGGAACCACCTGAGGGATTAGGGGGACGGCGTCTGAGGGAAGGTATTACTATCTTGAGTTTGTCTACGGCAATAGATATCGCTGGCTAGTTGTGGATGCGCGGGAGAACCGGAACAGGACCGCATTCGGATATGTACCACACGTGTTTGTTGGCTTGCTGGACGGCTGTGGGCAGGCGCACGGCTATATCAGTTGCGAGAAATTAACTTGGGAATGTTGATAACATGTCTCGTGGCGTCTCTGCTCGTGAGCCACGGCGTGGATCAGGTAATGTTGATGGTGAGAGGCAAGATGAGAGTTAGTCATGCGTCGTCTGCCGGCGAGGCACAAGGGAAATGGATGATTTGGACTTCGAGGCTCAAGAATAGCGACAGAGTCACCAACGCGTGTGCCCTGTGGCTATAACACATTGAATGCATTGAGCAGTCGCAACGGACCTCCGGTCTATCTCCCGCTCCGCCGACCCCTCCGCCTAGAATAACATGTACAAGATCTCCTTCGCCGCCCGGGACAATCACTCCTGCAAGATCCCCTACATTTTATTTCTCCTCGGGGTACAGGTCCTCCTTCAGCGGCACGCCGAGCTCTTCCCGCAGGGGCTTGAGCTCCTGGAGATATTGCTCGTACTGTCCCTTGTTCTCGACCTTGGCCTTGATGCCTGCAATGAGAGTCAGCGTGGCGTGGTCTTGGTATTTGGCCTGTTCGCGTTCGCATGTTCCAATGATGGAGCCTGCCTGATACCTGGGGTAGAATATCGTGGACAGGGCGAGCATCGTTTGGACGACGGGCTATTGGGGGAGCGTACCCTCGAAAATGCGGACGGCAGTGGCAAAGTCGTTGACCCTCCGAGCGGCCTTGAGGGCGGCAGCGACGACGGTGGGTGAGGGGACGAGGTCGTAGGCGAAGGCGTTGTTCAGGTTGCGCTAAGCAAGGACGTCAGTACGCTTCCGCAGTCAGAGGGCGTAAAGCTCGCAAACAACGTACCTGGAGCTCAAAGACATCCTGAACACCGTCAAACTCCTTCTCGAATCTGGAATCGACCTTTGGTCAGCAATTGATACCGTGGCCCCGATTTCCAGCTGCAATGCGCGCATCCGGGGGCGGCCCAACACGACGCAGCGATATTGTGCTCATGCGCACGTCGCTGACTGCCCGCCAGGGCTTCCGACACCTCAGCCGGGCCAATCGCAACATGTACCAGCAGGGAGAGAGGGCGCGCAGCGGCAGGGCCTCACCTGGCAGAGAACTCCTCAAAGGTCTCCTCGGCGTGCTCGCCTCGCCGGGGCACCGAGGTGGTGAACTGTGCGGGCTGGGCGACGAGGGCGGCGGAACGGGCAATCAGGGGCTGCGCGGGGCGGGCGGCGCCGGCGCGGAAGAAGGCGGTCGAGCCGCGAGCGGCAGCGCGGAGGAGAGAGGCGGACGGCATTGTGGGATCGAGAGAGGCGGGCGGCGATGGGACTCGGGCAAGATGCTGGTTGGGTTTTTCGTGATGGTTGCAGAGGTGTTTGGAGAGCAAAGAATCGTCTGACGTGGATGACTAAGCCTGCCGTCGCCTGATTTCCGAAGGATGCTGAGCACAGTACGAATTGGAACCGATGGAGGCGGAGCTGCGGCCAAGGTGGGAGGGCGTTTACAGTGCAGCCGCTCGCGGACACGGAGCAGCTGATGGGGCAGCTGGGGAGCTTGGATTCAGCCCGATTCCAATTCGTCACTGACCCGGAGCCTATCAGCGACGCAGCATTCCACCAACGAGCCAGCTCAGCACGGGCCAAGTCGCACAGGCTTTTGGCTCCTTCCCGCCGTCTGACGTCCGCGCCGCGTTGGGTCCCGTGATGCAATGCACTACGGATAGGCAGGCACCAGTTGGCTTTGATCGTGGGTGGACTCCTTTGTCCTGTGCGCTCACGGCCGTGGCACGCGGTCCATCTGCGAGACTCATCAAACAGTCGCAGCAATGACCGAGGTCCAGCGGGCCGGCATTGGCGGTGGTACTCCATACTCGACGGGGGCCGGAAATTGCGGCACAGGCCGCGCAAGAGGCCAGGTAGTCGGCACCTCTTCAGCTCCGTGGCAGCCAACACAGTCCCACCGGGGCCACCACCACATGATCTTAGGTCACGTGCCGGGCCAGCAAGGTTTCCCCATGAGGCCCCTGATTGGCCCGGCCCGAGGCGCCCGGCGAATCACATGCGCGCCTCTGCCTCACAGCGGAAGCGCCGCGCAGCGAAATTTCCCCTTTTCGACGCGAGCCCCAAAACGCCTGCCAGACCCGGGGATCCCATTTTTGCTCCCCGTCGTCTTCGTTATATTCTCTCCCTCCCCCCCGCTCGCCTCCTGCCCCAACCCGTCCGCCGTCCGTTTCCAGAGTGCGTCCGGCTTGAGGGAGCTGCCCTGTGTGCGATTGCTCTTCGTTTCCTCGTCGTTCCTTCACCCGGGGCCCCCTGCTCCAGTTTGAGACCTTCCTTTGGTCGTGTCACCGTTGCGCGTTGCGTTCGAACCGACAGCCGCCGTCAACGAAAAGTTTAATCCGTTGAGAGGTGTCATCCATCTCTCCCCGACGCCCCGACTCGCCGCGAAGCCCCGACAACTCTAGATCCATTCACTTGGGAATAATCGCGCTGCACCGCCCATTGTCGCCCACCATGTCTTCCGCCCTGTCCTCGTTCTACGAGCAGCTGCCGCTGCCGACGCTCGATTGTCCCTTTGGCGTCCACCTGTGGCCCATCTTCGACAAGGCCTGGACCGCCGTCGTCGGCTACTCGGCCAATGACTTCAAGTTCGTGCCGTTCGAGACGCCCATGTCGACGCTCAAGTCGACGTCCATCTTCATCATCGTCTACTATGCCATCATCTTTGGCGGCAGGGAGCTGATGCGCAACCGCGAGCCCTTCAAGCTCAAGACGCTCTTCCTGATCCACAACTTCTACCTGACCGCCATCAGCGGCATCCTCCTGGCGCTGTTTATTGAGCAGCTTCTGTCTACGGTCGTTCGCGGTGGCATCTTCCATGCCATCTGCGACTACGAGGGCGGCTGGACCCAACCCCTTGTTGTGCTGTACTATGTAAGTTATCAGAGCCCAGCCAGCCCGGCGCCCTGTGGATTGCGGACTCTAACAGCTCGGCAGCTCAACTACCTCACCAAGTACCTCGAGCTGCTCGACACCGTCTTCCTGTTCCTCAAGAAGAAGCCGTTGAGTGCGTGTGCCTCCATGCCGACGACCCAATGCTTGCCCGCTGACCTGTACCAGCCTTCCTCCACTGCTACCACCACGGCGCCACTGCCCTTCTCTGCTATACTCAGCTGGTTGGCTCTACCTCTGTGTCTTGGGTCCCCATCACGCTCAACTTGACGGTGCACGTTGTCATGTACTGGTACTACTTCCAGAGCGCTCGCGGCGTCCGCATCTGGTGGAAGGAGTGGGTCACTCGTCTCCAGATCATCCAGTTCATCATCGATCTCGGTGAGTTGCGCACCGGGCATGCCTCGTCCCGGGCCATTGGCTGACGGTGGGGCATAGGATTCGTCTACTTCGCGTCGTACACGTACTTCACCTCGACGTACTTCCAGTGGATGCCCAACGCTGGCACCTGCGCTGGCGAGGAGTTTGCTGCTTTCTCCGGCATCGCGATCCTCAGCTCGTACCTGGTGCTCTTCATCTCGTTCTACCTGGCGACGTACAAGAAGCACGGCAAGGCGACGACGAGCCGCAAGTCGCTGCGCCGCATGAGCCAGGCTCCGCTCCCCGACCCCCTGCACGTGCAGGCCGCCGCCAACAGCAGTGCCAACGGCAACGCCAAGGGGACGTCGACGGGTGCCAAGACCAACGGCGCCACGACTCGCTCCCGCAAGGCCTAAGTGCATGCCGAACGAAGTCTTTGTGTGCCGCTACCGAAGCTGGGACGCGACCCACGAGAAGAGCTGACACTCAAGGTGAAACGCCGCGGCCGTCGAGGGTTCGATTTTGTGCAGCGGCATCGGCATATACTTATAACTAATTGCAAATAGCTTGAACTTTTGGAGACACTGCGGGTTTTTGCACGCTTGGGCGAACATGGTGGGGAGTTAGGCCAAGAGCAGTCGGTCGGGTCGCCGATGGCGGTGTTAATATGTCTTTTGACAGTCATGATGACAGGCGGTTGACGACACTTGTACGGTTAACTATCTTGGGTTCCTGGAGTCGCATGACATGGCGGACAGTTTGGGGACCGGGGTCTCGGCTGGAGGAGTTCCGATTGCATGGCAGAGAGTTGGAAGCAAAAGGGAGACGCTTCCGCCTAGCACTTTTAATCTTGTCCTGCGGGACCTCTGTACAACTGATGCATCACATACACTTTCTGGTTGGGGTTGAGGCGGTACATAGAGGGAAGGGTAGAATCGAGTCTTTGTTTGCTTGAATGGCCGAATGGTTGTGCCTTGGGCCGCTGCTGGCATCGGCGTTGGGAGGGACTGGCGGTTGGTTGGCCCTGGCTTTGGTGTAGAAGGTGAGCGACGCAGAGCAGAGGGCGGCACGCGACAATCCTCGGAGTTGTTGCACGTCGCACGTTGCACGTTGCCCGTGTGCTTTTGACCTGGCAGTTGCATTATGCTTGAGCTCCACGAGGTCGTCGGTAGAGATGTGTTCTCGGGACACAGGGTGATTCGCCTCTACGGAGTCCGGACCGTCTTACGTAGGTACCTTATGTAACGTTGGGCTGAGAGAAATCGCTGGACGCCGTCGACATCAGACGATTGGGCAGAGGCATGCATCCTCGTCAGGGGCTTGACGGGGCGGCGTCAGCACGCGCCCCTGTGATGTGAGGTGACGGGCTTAAAGTCGTCGGGGTGCCCCTGGCCCTGGCGAGGCCCCTGGCGCCAATCGCTGGGCTGCCTGCGCTTGCTTTCAGGATTCCCCCACATCTGACCTCACCTCCCGTCAGTGGCCTCACTCCACCCCTGCCTCATGGCTGCGATATATTAGACCTCAGCGCGACAACCCGCTGTCTCTGCCTACGACATTCATCATCCCCTTCCTTGGTCTCCATCAGGGGCGCCCGCCTGCAGAGCCACCAGTCCAGCTGGTACCCGTCGACCCGGGCGCGCACACAAGGCGGCAACGCGAACCGTGTCCGCAGGCGCCAGGCACAGCACAGAACGGCGTGCGTCCGCCTTGATCTGGCGACGGCCCAGGCGACAGGCAGGGCAGGCCTTCACGCATATGAGACACCCAGCCTTGTCTGTTCGGCGCTGTTCTGCCGCGCCACGCGCTTTATCAGACTCCTGAAAGAACAACACCGGCAAGAAAGAAAAAAACCTGCTGCATCTCACCCACCTTCACCTTCTCCCTCAGCAGCACCACCGTTCCGATCCCACCGAACCCGCATCGCCCAGCCGCCGTCGCCGTCGCCGTCGCCTCCACCATGAGGCTCCCCTTCAGGAAGAAGGACAAAAAGAAGGCCGAGCTCGCATCGTCTTACCCCGACGAGTTTCGCCCTCATGGGGCCTTTGAACCGCTGCATGCACGGCCCAGCTGGACGTCGGCGCAGCGCCTCGCCCAAGTCCCCCCAGGCGTCCTGCAGCGCATCTTCGCTTTTGTCTGCCCGCACTCCCGGGACGAGAGCTACGAGGCGTGCGAGGAGAGCGCCAACGACGTAGGATGCATGCTATGTGACCAGAGGGATTTGTCTCACTGCGCTCAAGTGAGTCGATCGTGGCGGGCCAGTGCCATGGTCGTCTTGTACGTGCCGCAGACCAGACTGCAATCCCCGCCGCATCACTAATATCCCGCGTCCAGATACCACAGCATTCGCATCGACCCGGTGCATTACTGCAAGCTGGAGGCCTTTCTGGCGGAGAAGCGCAAGAAGACGTCACGGTTCGACCGCAACGGCATCCCTGAGGACCCGGCGCTGGCCAGATTGAGGCTTTTGAGGCGAACAGTACGTGACGACCCGACGCGCATCGGCAAGCTGGTCCAGTTTCTCAAGACGCCGTACATGATTCGAGAGTCCTGTCACGTCGAGCTGGCCCAGACCATCGCCGTGCTCCCCAACTTGCAGTACGTGGATCTGCCCGAGGGCATGTTTTCTGACGAGCCCAACTATGCAACCCTCAGGCTGGAGGTGCAGGCGCGCTGCCCCAATCTCCGCAAGATGACATACGTGCACGGCTCTGAGCGCAGCTTTTCCGTGCTCGCCTCGGGACAGGTGTGGACGTGCCTCGAGGTGCTGGATCTCGACCGTGTCGACGTCAACCCAATGATCCTGCGGGGCGTCCTGGGATCCCTGACTCGCCTCCGGGCTCTGAAGGTAGCAGAGACCCCCAGTTTTTCGGACGAGGTCATGGCAAGCGATGACGGCCTGCCCCCGCTGCCGGCCCTGGAGGAGCTTGTGTTGAAGGACACGCCCCGGATGACGACGGCCGGCCTCGTGGAATATCTATCTTGGTATGAGACCCAGAAGGCACTCCGAGTCCTAACGCTCAAAGATACCGGCGTCCAGCCGTGGCGACTGCAAGAGATATTGGCGATGGCCCCGGCGCTCAGGACACTTGCCATCCAAGCAAAGGTTTCGGAGCCATTCCCCAGTGCTGATGCGCCACAGCCGCTTGCATCCAAGAGACTGAGGACGCTGCGTTTCGAGATATCGGGAACCTCTAGGGCAGGACCATATGCGACGCCGGGGTATTACTCGTACCTGGCATCGTCTATCCTTTCGGGGAGTCTGCCGAGGCTGCGCAGGCTCTACGTCCAGGATGAAGACTTCCCAGACAAGCTCTCGGGACTACCGCCGCCCAACGCCATGTTTATGTTTGCGGGCAACCGAGCCAGGCCAGGTTCCAGCTCGTCGAACACCGGCCCGCCCGCGTTGCGCGTGGCGGCGGCTGCTCCCACGAGCCCCCTTTCTCCCACTTTTTCTCGAACATTTTCTCCTCCATCGCCGCCTCGCCAGCCGGTAGCACCGTTGCGTAACCCCAACCGCTTCTGCTCCAACAACCCCTTTGCCCAGCGGGCAGCACCGCATCCGCCAACCCAGACCCTCGAGGTGTACACCAAGGGCGACGAGTATGGCAAGTGGAACTTTGCGCGCGTCGACTCCTACACGGGAGCGGAAGAGGGGCCGGCACGGGGCCAGCGGCCGGTCAGCGGCTACGGGCTGGCGGCGGATGTGGCCGGGCAGGGATGGGATCGCGGCGAGGCGCGTCGGAGCGTCATGATTGGCAACGGGACAAGCGGGTTCCTGGCGGTGCCCGGGAACGAAGGTGCCGAGACGCTTGGGCTGAGCCCGCCGAGGGGCTTCTCAGAGGCTTCGCGGCCGCACAGCAGCGCTGGCGAGACATCGAGGAGCCGGGACATGTGGAAGTGACGGGCCAAGCTGGGGAACTGGGGCAAGCTGCACGGATGACTTGTTTTTCTGGGGAGAAAAGGAGAGATTGACAAGAAATGACAAGGCGCGTCGGTCGGAGTCACGACACCTGACGACGGATAATAATGACTACCACCAGCTGGCTGCATAGTAATGACGGGTTTCAGAGACTGCATCTTGAAACGAGGGCAATGCAATCAAGTACATCAGTGTGAGCTGAACAGACGGTACGTGATCCATGGTCCCCATGGGACCCGTCACGACACGCGAACGGAATGCGAAATGTGACGGCAACACTTTTGAGCGCAAGTCCGTGAGGCAGCAGGCGTGCATGGCGGACGCCGCAACCCGCGACGAGCCTGCGTGCGTGTCTCGTCAACCCGCGACGAGGACAGCGGCGCTCGGGCACATCAGACAGCATCTAGGCCGTGCCTTGTTGCGACTCTGGCCCGTGTTTCTTCCGCGCAGCGCAGCGCTTCAATGTGTCTGCCACGAGGCAGTTTTACTGGTAGTGTAAAGCTGTGTCTTGTAACTGGCAGCTCGCGGGGCTGAAACGGCTTCCCATTTCAAGACTCGGGGCTGTAACAGCAGGGCTGACGGCGGCGGACAAACACGAGAAAACAGGGCCAATAAATAGCAGTACTGTTCACTCCAGTTCCGCGGAGCTCGGTTTCTGTTCTTGACTGCGCGGGGCGGCGTTGGCTGATACGAGGCGCAGAGGCGTTGTCGCTACGGACTAATTACGTCTGATAGATGTCGCCGTGTTCTGCGCATGCGCAGGGCTCGAAGCAGGCGACACCCATGTCTGCGGAGCGAGGCCGGGTCCGTTGGGGTTGACCGTTGCGTAGAGCTGAGCTGAGCAGCTCGCACATGACGAACCGGTGTTCTCGTGTCTGGCGGGGCCACATTTTTAGAACACGCCTAGGCTGGAAGCGGCCTGGCGGAGGCTGGGGAAGCGAGAGACGAAGTGGCTGGTGCGGAACCCTCCAGCCACCATGACATCGGTTCCGGAGGCTGAGGTGTGGCGCGGTCTGGAGGTCCAGGCTGACAAGCCACAACGTGCCTGGATCGGCGTGCGGGGCTGCGCCGTTGAGCCGGAGGTGGCATGACGCCATGGCGGGTTCGAGATGGCTGGTCCGTGTCCTGGCCCGTGCCAGCCAGAGGCTCCTCCTGACGCCGCAGGCTGCTGCCAAGCCAGAATGCGCGCCAGCCGCTACTTGGGAATCCGTTTCGATGCGCGACGGGCAGCGGTTGACGAACATCGAGGCGACATCTTGGTCGGTCCAAGTCCCATCTGCCGTCACGGTAATTTCGCCAGCGTCAAAGAGCCAGCACGTGGCGCGCGGTCATCGCTGGAGCGACCGGGAGCCAAGTCACTAGTGTGTCCGTGGTTCATTGCGAGCGCCACGGCAGGCCTCGGAGCCGGCCTATGCGTGCGACCGGATGACGAGAGAATTGTATGGGATCCCCGCGGCAGTCATCCAAGCCGCTGGCGCAGGGCACGCTACGTCAAAGTGAGGGCAAGAGACAGCAGCGTCTTGGAAACTCCTTGTCGCAAGGAGAGGCACCCGACGACGGATAGGCGGCACACTGTGGCAGCCGCAAAAGGTACATGCCCGCCGAAGGGAGCGGACGAACCGCTTGTGCCTCCTGTCCAAACCGCCACCACGACAACCATGGGAAGACCAGTGCCGCAAGGGGGATGTCGTGAACCAGAGGCAGCCAGCGAGGGCGTTTCGGTTGTTGAATGGCCCTCGAAAAGTCGGTCTAGCGAGACGGCCGCTTGGGATGGAGGCGCATGCGACCTGTGATTCGTCTTCTCCATCGATACGAAAGGTGGCCAAGGTGGTGTGGAGGAGCGCCTCGAGTTGCAAGCATTCTGTCGTCGGCAGCCCAGTCCAGCCAATTCCAGCACCTCGACGCCTGGCACTGTGTGTGGGACCTGGAGGCTCGTTCTGCGGAGTCGAGGTCGGCAGCAGCGATCGCCAGATATGCAAAGCAGCATCACGGCTGTTGAATCGTACGTAAAAAATGCCGTGCCCCGTACAGCATCCTGTTACTGTGAGAGCCGTTTGCTCTGCCAGGCTGGTGAAGATTGATTCCGCCGGTTAGGGGCGGCGCACAACCAGGCCGGCAGTCCTTCGGTCGGTCGTTGTGAGCGGGAGCCGTTGTCTCTAAGTGAGACTTTGAGAGTCCTAGTTCACGTTGGTGGGTGGGCAACGTGGGCAACAGTCTGTTCTGTTGCCCTGCTTCTTGACCCTTTGCCCTTGAATCGTAGTTATTAAGGGCCCTGTTGAACCACGGATGTCAGGCACCATCAGCATTGTCATCGACATTAGTCGAAACCCCCATTTTCACAAACACGTGACGGTCGAATGCGAAACGGTGGATTATTAGTCGGTACCGACCCGTGCGAGCACCGGTTGGGAGCCAGTCGTGCCCACGGAACAGTATTATCGCAGCGCCAGCACCCAATCAGGAGGCGCTCGTGCGACATGTCGACCGTTCGAAGTGCTGCCCCCTGGCGGACGAGGGGCCCCTGGGGCTCGTCTGGTGTTCCCATTGGCGCACGTCGCGGAGTGGGTTTGCGGTTCTGCTGAAGCGAGCGGCGTGTGAATGACGATGCTGGCATGTTGATGATTGGGGGCGTGGTGGCGGGTGCTGAAGGGAGATGGCGCAGGCAGAGCCTGGGCTGAAGGCGCCTGGTGCTGGAAAGGGGAAGCTGGCCAGCCTCTTCCATTGATTAGCGGGCGCAGTCTCGTATCTACTAGTAGTCGTAGGCACATTCGCAACCACCATGATGGGACAAGTGATGGCCCGACAAAAGCGAATCAAGAGCACGCCGGTCGGGTGGTACAGAGCAGGCCATGAAACACTTCGGTGCTGCCCAGTGCCCAGAGCGATCCAGTGCCCCTGCCTGCGGGGCCACTCTCGCCAGGGCCTGCTCAGTCCTGGTCTCCTGGAGCGTGCCCTGCCAGGCTGCCCCTCCCTCACTCGTCCCCTGCGCTGCGCTAGCGCCCGTACCCAGTGCGGCAGCGCACCAGCCGCACCGTCGCCCGTCACGATGCCGACCTACGAGTATGGATGCCAGGACGTGGGAGCTGGAACATGCCACGCCATATCTCGGTCGGTGCCACACCATCCATTCTCTCTTTACATACTTGACGGTCCCCAGCCGCCGACCTCGATTGAAGCATTCCTGCCCTCTCCCTTGGACTTCAACCTTCTCGTCCTTCGTTCATCGAATTCCTTGCCCTTGTTGCAGCGACGCGCTAGGCCAGACTTACACGCCAGCCCTTCCGTCGAGGCCCAACCACGAGTCTCTGCGAGCCACCACCACGGCGCCCTTGCTGCCTCGTCAGTCTCAAAGGCTCTCCTCGGGAGGGGACGCCGCCGTCTACATCGCGTCCCGCACATAAAGAGAGCCCGGTTTGGTCATGCCGTCGGTGGACCAGCCAAGGGCGCGCGCCCAGTCCATTCCAGCCCGGCTGCCCGTAGATCGACGGGAAGCTGGCCGGATCCCTTATAGAGCCTCCCCCTCCAGCTCCCCTCGACCCGACGCCCACGACGACGAAGACTCTCGCCCTTTGGACTGCGACGTCGAGACTCCTAGTGCCAGTACCGTTGACAGCAAACCCCAACAAGCTCGCCAAGACGACGATATGCTATCCCTCCCGCACATCAACTCTAGCAGCAGCGACATTGCTGCTCCTGCTCCTGCCCTGCCCGCCAAGTCTGCCTTGCGAGCCTCGAGGCTGCTGGCCTCGCTGCAGCAAAAAGCCTCCTCGGAAGAGCGCCCCATCCTACCTCATGCCGCTCCTCACCAGGTGTACCTTTCCTCTGAGGAGGACGCCTCGTCCTCGGCCGACGACTTCTCCGACTTTGACGAGCTCGACTCGGACAGCGAGCAGTCACAGCAGTCTTCAGGGTCACGGGCCAGCCACGAGGTCACGGCCCGCGTGGTGACTGTCGTCTTCCACGGCAGACCGTCCATCGTCGAGCTGCCACGGAGAGCATCGGCCTCGGGTTCGACAGATGCTCGACGACCTGCCACGGGCATCCTGCGCACCGTCACCGAGCCTACCCTCCGCACACGGTCCATCTCCTCTTCCTCCTCCACCGCCTTCCAGCATCCCCCTCGATCGAGCAGCATGCTGCCCAGCGGGTTCGAGAAGAAGCGGCCCCAGTTCCTCACCATCGACCCGTTCGCCGCCAAAACATCCGACCACGACGAGCAGGAATCGGCACGGACACCAAAGACGCCCACGGCCATGCTGAGGAAGACGCTGAGCCTGGTCAGGAAGCGAAGCAAGCCTGTCCTGAACCAGAGTGCGGCTCGTCCGCGTGAGAGCTTCTCGACGCACCCGTCACCAATGGCGCAGGTCGGAGAGGAGGCAGAGCCGGACACGCCCCGCGAGGCTTGCCCCGCGAACAAGGCGCCCGCCAGCTATCACGATATTATGAGGAGCGCGAGAAGAAACGCAGAGGTGCCAACGCCCAAGGCCGAGGTGACATCACCGCTATCGCCAGATACCCACAGGAGCCGATTCCGACGCGGGCTGTCAATTAGCCGACCCCGGAGCATCAGGGCATAATGTCTATTTTTCGTTCTTGCTCTACTTTGATTCAACTTTATCATCAAGGCACAGGCGGCTCATACTTGTCACGACGGCTTCTTGGCTTGCGGCGCATCGACGGTACACACGGGCAGGGCAACAGGGCCTGGAGGCATCAACACGGCGTTTGCAGGAAACGGCACACATGTTTTGCCAAGGCGTTATATTACACGATAACTATTTTGGGAGGCGCGCATCGCCTCGGGAGAGGCGTTATTGGAAGTGTTTTGCAAGGGGCCGGGCTCAGCTCGGCACGGCGAAGAGACGGTCAAAGTCGGAACAGATTGTTCTACTAGTCATGATACCAAGGAATCGCTTCTTTTCCGCAGTCGGATGACTCTCATCTGTTGGTTGCTCCCATGTGGACCTTGCAGGCGTCTCAGGCCGTGTTCTGCGGCTGCCTCATCCGTGAGACAGGTCATGTCGTCGCTGAATGCACGACAGTGGGTATACGAGTATCCTACCAGTCCGTAATACAGGTAAAGAAAGGCCAGACAATGAGGCAGGCCCCTTGTTGGTGCGCCCTTGTCTACGACTTGGCTCATTGTGCGATGCGACGATGTTGGTGTCCGCGACGCCATGTCGCGGGCTCACACAGGCCCTTGCAAGGCACCTTGCCTTTAAGAACAGGCGTTGGGGGCTTCCGACTTCGTAGTCGTACTCTGCACGAGTACCACAGTGCGATGCGGCAGGCTGCCCGATTGAACGGCGGGTGTGCGGCGCGGGCATGCGAGATGAAGCGGCTGTTGCATGCAGGTTTCCGTTGGACCGTAGTTACACGACGTCTGCTGGTTCTTTTGGCCCCGGGGGCGTCGATGGCTGGGGGCGTCGATGGCCATGGGGGTGCGTTGCCGAGCCTCGACTCGGATCTCAAGCGGTTCGTTGCGGGGACAGGCGCGCGAGCAGGCACGGCGCTCTATCTGCACGACGACAGGGGACACGACATTTACAAGTACTTGTAGCATTGCGGATACTCGTCCTCGCAGGCTTTGCGGGTGGGTTGAGTGTCAGCAATGGGGAAAGCAGCGACGACGACGTGGCGCATGGGGTGTTGTCGGGGATATATTAAGCACACGTGACGCGAGATGGGACGGAGACGGGCCCGTGTGTCGCTGTCAGGTGAGGGGACGGTCAACGGTGGACGAGCAGGGGCCTGCGCCCGCCAGCACGTGTTGCCATGCTTCTGTTGGCCTGCTGGGGCGGGTTGGGCGAGTTGGGCTTCTTTTTATCTTGGCTGCCTGGAGGGTGGTTGAGGGCGTGAGTGGAAGGATATTCTCCGGTCAGTGGGAGGGTGTTTACGGGATGCCCGGCGCCGTGTTGGCTGGTGGTGCAAGCCAACGAACCGCTCGAGGAATGCGTTGCCACGCGACTCTCGTCCTTCTGAACACGAGCAGCCAACGCCGTCGTTGTCTCTTCGTTGCCAATCCTTCATCTCCAACAACAAGCCCTCCCAATCTGCCCTCCCCAGGGGTCCCTGCGCCCGTCCGCCTGCACTGTGAACATGCCCCCACGCGTCGCTGCCCACGAGCACCCGCATGTGGAGACGCTCGCCAGAAGGCATGACGACGCGCCGGGGTCCTCGCCGGCGCCCAATCTCGCCAAGCGCGCAATGCGGTCCACGATGCGGTGAGCACGGGGTCGTCTGTGCGGGAATTTGGATGCGCAGACGCGCGTGCCCAAAATGTCTGGGGCGTTCTGGAAATCGCGGCGCTTTCTTTTGTCGAAGCCCTTCATCCACCCCCTGAGCTAGCGCCCTCGCCCATCGACCAGTTCGCCCGGCCCCTCCGGGTCCATCCCAGTCGAACCATCATCTCGTGTTTTCTACGGGCTACGGAGTAGACAGGGAAGAGAATGACCGAAAAAAACAAAAACAAAAACCACGGTCCTTGGCTCTACCAGCCTTCTCGGCCTGGGAGCCGCATGATGCTGCGCGCCTCTCCCGCCGTTTCATTTGCGTGCATATATAAAGCATCTGCTGTACTTCGCCTACTCTGTCTGAAACCGTCGGCGGGTTTGGCCGAGCCTCGTTGAGTATACCTGAGAGAAGACTACTCCGTATAGCTGGCTGCATACGGACTATGCCTCGAATACCTCGAATACCTCGACGTAGTAATACGACTGTCACGGCGGAGCTCGCCATCCAGGCCCGTCTCCAGATCGTTGCGCCGCCAGTAAGCTGCTGCTTGCTTGCGATACACTCCTGCCGGATATGATGCTCCTGACGGCGGCAACAAGAGTTTGACCCTTGCATACTAACAACGGGCTGCACTGCGACCTGCCATGATGAGAAGCTCACAATCCCGTCATCTTCATACATACGAGTACACTAAGCAATTCGAAAGAGCAATACACTGGCCCTTCTCCTCCTACAGCAGTCTCCTCCTCCTTCCCCTCCTCTCCCTCATCCCGTGCCAAATTGTCACTCACAAAATCATTCAACCTAAAAGCACAAGCAGAGCACAACAAACTCAACCAACAAGGCGGGTATACGATGTCGCTTCGACGCACGAATGCTTCGCAGATCGCATCAGCTCCCGTTAAGCGCAGCCTCGACTACGGCATTGTCGGCGGCCTGCTGCTTGGTCCGAAGCGTCAGCGGAAAGGGGTATTCATCGGGGTCCTCCTCGTCGCTGCTCAACATCGTCAGCATACGGCTTTTCAACGTCGCACCACGGCACTCATCACTTACGGCAGCTTCCACGCAACGTAGTCCTCGGTGCTCAGGCCTTCCCGGCCTTCCTGGAGGCTGGCAAAGTCGCCCGGCGTCATCATGCCGCTCTTGTCCCTGGGCGAGCCGGGAACCGAAAATGGCCGCGAGATCTTCTGCTCAACGCCGGGAATGAAGTCCTCCTCTTCCTCCTCGGCGCCGCCAAACGATGACGGGTATGCTCGCCGCAGCGCCAGCTGGCGAGCCTTGACGTACTCCATGCCCATGCGCTTCCAATCAAGCAAGTCGCTGAGGCGCTCCGTGCGGTTTCGTTGGTTGATGCGCTGGCGCCGACTCTTGCCGCAAAAGTCGTACATGTGCGACGTCAGCTGGTTCACCGAGTCGTCCACTCCCTTGGTCCGCCGGTCGACGATGTAGATACCATAGTCGCTCGAGTTCTCGATCAGCTCTTCCATATAGCAGCCGAATCCTGACAGGTTGGTCGTGATGCTGGGGACACCCATGACGGTGCATTCGGCTGGCGTGTAGCCCCACGGTTCGTAGTACGACGGGAAGATGCCCATGTGGCACCCACGCACAAAGTCATCGTAGTCCATGGGAAGGACAGGGTTGGCCGAGTTGAGGAACTCGGGGTGGAACACCACCTTGACCCGGTCCGAGGGGTGGTTGAACAGCTGCACTCGTCGGATTTGGTTCAGGATCGGGTCCTCGTGGTCGTTGACCATGTTGTGGGTCACGATGGGCGGAAGGCCGGTGCGCTTCATGGCGAAGAGGCGGCGCCGCAGCAGGACGCGGTCTTGCCCGGAGATGAGCTCCTTCTCGTCCGGCATCCCGTCGCCCTCGTGCCACTTGAGTGAGCGCTCAAACAGCCGCCGGCCGATGCTCTGCTCAATGACAGCCGTGGTGTCTCGGAGAGACTTGATGACCGCCTGGCCCTTGAGGGCCTCGACCGTGAGCGACGTCGTCTGCGCGGGCATGATGATGAAGGCGACGACCGTCATTTTGCTTCCTGCATTCTTGAGCCGGTGGTTCAGACGAGCCAGGGACTCGATGAACATGTCCACGCCCTTGTTGCGGAATTCGTAACGTCCCGCCGTGAACACGTAGAGGGTGTTGTCCGGCTCAAAGTCGTAGTGGCCGTAAAAGTGGCCGCGCACAAAGTCGTGGATCTTCTCCTTGGCCTGCTGGTGCAGATTCTGAAACTCGTGGACGGCAGAAAACTTGGTGACGTTGAGACCGTTGGGGAGCACGCCATCGGGCTTGCGCTTGAGGAGATGCTCAGACTCGAACGCGGTAATGTGGGAGACGGTCGTAAAGACGTCGCACGAATGGGCCGCGGCACGCTCAATGCAGTACCGATGGTAGATGCCGCGCTTGCCAGCTTCGGCGTCGACGTCAAAGTATTGCAAGTTGTTGTAAAAGTCGACAGAGCCGGCACAGAGATATCGTCCCAGAAGAGTAGCATGCGTCGTGAAAATGGTCGTCACATCGATGCGTCGCTTCTTGGTCAGAGGCAGGGCGACGCCGGCGAGCCACTCGTGGAAGTGCGCAATGACAGCCCTCTTCGTCTCGTGGCATACAAACTGCATTCTGTCAGCGGCGAATCCAAAGAGCTGCGCACGTCCAAGCCTACCTCTCCCAAAAACCAAGCAACCAGGTAACCAAAGACAATGGCCTCGTTGGTCTCGTCGTCGCCGGGCGGGGAGGGAATGCCCGAAATATTCCACAAGTCCGTCTTCCACTCGTCCAGGTAGCCGTACGCCGTCTTGGTGTCGATGAGGAGGACTCTCGGCGCCCCCTCAATCAACCACCGGCCGTAAAGCATGCCGATGCCGCGTTCCTTCATAGACTGCATGGTAGCCGCAAGATGCGGGTTGGAGGGCTCCATAGCTTCCACCTCGACCGCGGCCTGTTGTCGTTAGCATGCGAGGGAGGCATTCGAGGGTCTGCTGACTCTGAAAGGGCACGTACCGATCCATGGTTCAGAGGGCCAATGAGGGTGTATCGATTGCCATATTCGGCCGTGGTCACCGGAGCCTTGGACTTGAGGACAGAGTAGATGCCGCCGACTGGGGAAGGATGATTGTCAGCGAACTGGCACTGCAATTGGACGGGCAATGATGCTCACCTCGGTGGGCTACTTCGGTAGCAATCTCAAAGAGGAGGTGGTTCTTGACATCGCGAGTCTGCGCCTGCTCGCCGTCGGAAGCCATGGCGTCGGTGTCTGAAGTTGGAGCGTCGATCTTGAGCTAAGCAGCAAGCAGCCGAGAAGGATAGACCCAGACAGCGACCGGCCAAGGGGTCTGGGTGCCGGGCGATCGAGAGGCTGGAAGCTCTGGGACCAAGTCTGTGAAGCTCTGCGGGTGGTTCGCAAGGGCGATTGGAGGAATGTAGCAGGCCAGAAAGCTGTTGAGCTGCGCGGAGAGTAGAGACTTATCGGCGAAGCTGCGTCAGAGCTACTGCTGGAGGTGGAGTTCCAATTCCCGCTGGCTCTGAGCGGCAGCGGCACAGAGAGACAGCGTCACAGGTCGATACACCAAGCTTCTGTGGCGGAAGACGTTCGAACCGAGCCGTGAAGGCGGAGGAGCTGTCGTGAGGGGCTGGCCAGAGGGGACAGAGGCCTTGTTGAGGAGGAACAGGATGGCCTGGGCAGGACCCGTGACCCACGATCAGCCAGAGCTGGGGAGCTGGGCTAGACAGGCAAAAACTCAGCGGACTTGGCACAGCCAAAGCAGTGAAACCACTGGAAAACTTGGAGGTTAGCGCAGGTGGGTCCGGGGTTGGGCGGCGGCGCTGGCCTCTCAGTGGGCCGCTACCGCAGTGCACCTCCACCACCGCTCAACTAACCGCCGCCGAATGCAGGCCTAGACGGCAAGAGAGCGCGAGGACTGGAGGCACAGGAGCCGCGTGATGGAGACCCTCGTTAATTGCCGCCGAGGCCGCCGAGTCTGTATTAAAACCCTCATATACATCCCGGCACATGACATGGCACTGTCTTGCGCTACTCTTACTCGCGCAGGTACTTACGTCACAACTGAGATGGAGGCTTTTGACATGGCTGCAGCCAGGCACGGATGACTACCTTTGCGCCAGTAAGATGAGTACGGAGGAGAGAGTAGAGCAGCATGGCCTCGTGTGCAGCTTGCGACGGCGGGATGACGACATGGCATGCGGGGACAAGACACCTGCAACCAACCCATGGTCGAGAACGTTGCTCCTCGTCGTCACTGATGATCTGAAATACGAGTAGGTACGACTTTGTGGTTGTCCACTGCCATGTCGGGAGTCGAGCAAAAACTATGTACTAACCCCCATCGCTTCGAGATATACAAACTACCGTCCGTATAATTAATGGTGTTGTAATATCGCAGGGATGCAAATGCAATAGTCTGGAAAGCCCTGTGGGGAGTCCTCTCGATTCGCACAGCACTGCGTGCGCCTCTTGGCTATGCCCCGCTTGGCAACAACCCCCACCTCATTCGTGGAATCGTGAGGAGGTCTCAGCTGCAACCGTCCGCGAGACTAATTATTATCCAATGCCGCTCAGTTTTGCACATAACTCACTCATGTGATAGGTATCCCCATGGCCATGGCCAGGGAATCCTCGAGTCCACAGAACATGACGAAAGCTCGCGGTTTTCAACGACAACGACAGCAAATCAAACATCGCCAACAATGTAAGAGGCCGCACCGCCTATTTTGTAACCCAAGGCGCTCAATTGACCTCACCGAGTCTTCACACCTTGCATTGAATGTACGGACTACGTACTCAGTTGGTTCCTGTCCTCAGCCTCGTGGCTGGATAACTCCAATTGGCTGCGTGTCAGCCATGGCTGCCCCGCTGTGGGACCGCCAACCACAAGGCTGGCTCTGTCTCCCAAAATTTTCTGGAGCTCCATCTTAATCACACATCAGTTTGTGCCAACCGCTCGAGATACCCAGTCGACATCTACGTTGCCTCCAGAATTCTCGACAAGAACCTCACTGGTCGGCAATTGAAGCGCTCACCTTAATTTCCGCTCGTCCTCCACGAGGCACCCTTGGAGGATGGCGTCTTCAGCGAATCAGGTGAAGGTCATCTTCACCACCAATGAGCCGGATCTGCAACTCCCCGAGTCGAAGCAACAGCTGCTCGTCCCTGCAGGTCAGCCAATTCTCTCCCTAGCACACCCGATAACAGATGCAACTACAGAACCATGCTGACGGTCTCAAAGATATCAAGCGCTATGGCCTCTCGCGAATTCTCAACTCCGAGTCCATGCTCGACACCTCGTCGCCAGTCCCGCTCGACTTCCTCGCCAACGGCACGTTCCTGCGAACAAGCATTGAGGAGCACCTGTCGGCAAACGGACTGTCCTCTGAAACGACTCTGACGCTGCAATACGTCCGCAGTCTGCTGCCGCCCGTCTACGAAGCAAGCTTCCAGCACGACGATTGGGTTAGCAGCGTGGACGTTCTGTCGTCGACTTCGCCAGCAGGCAAACTCGCCGATGGCGCCAGCTTCAACGAGAGAGTTGCCAGTGCATCCTACGATGGGCTCGTTAGGATATGGAATCCTTCTGGGGAGCCCATCGCCACATCATCGGCTGGCCGGGCAGGCGGTCACACCCAGCGCATCAACGCGGTTCGGTGGTTGTCACCGACAAAGCTCGCGTCGGCAGGGCTTGACAGGAAAGTTGTTGTGTGGGACTACAAGGAGTCGGAAGACGGCTTCTCAGGCTCTCTCAAGCCCAACATGGAGCTCTGGGGCCACGAGAAGAACATCAACAGCATCGAGGTCAACGGCTCCACGAAACGCATCCTCACGGCCTCCTCCGATGGCCGTGTCGGCGTATGGACGTCCTCCAAGAGGGTCGCGCCTCAGGCCGACCCCGATAGCCTGCCCTCTGCCCACAGCACCAAGCGAGCCAAGCTTTCGGCAGCAGCTGGTTCTACCGCCCAGCGCGGTCCTCTGGCCATGATGCCGATGCACAATGACGCCGTCACCGCAGCCATCTTTCACCCCAACGACGCTACTGTGGCATACTCGGCGTCGCAAGACCACACCGTCAGGACGATTGATCTGACCACGCAGAGAGAGGTGTCGAGATTAACAACCATGCACCCAATTCTCTGCGCGGCGGCACTGCCGGGCACCTCGCTGGTGGCGGCCGGTTCATCGGCGAGACACATCACTCTTTTGGATCCCCGCGAGTCTGCCGCAGCAACCGCGGCCATGACTCTCCGTGGCCACGTCAACATGGTCGTGTCCCTATCGGCCGCGCCAGAAAACGCCTATTCGTTGGTCTCCGGCTCACACGACAGCACGTGTCGAGTCTGGGATCTCCGCAGCGTGCGACCTGGTACGTCTGAGGAAGGCGGCGGCCGTGTGAGCGAGCCGGCTTACACGATTGGACGGGAATGGCTCAAGGGGAAGAAGCTCCCGCCGGCCGGAGATGGGGCCAAGGTGTTTAGCGTTGTGTGGGATAAGACGTGGGGAATTGTCAGCGCAGGAGAGGACAAGAAGGTTCAAATCAATCGCGGAAGAGGTTTGCTTGCTTCATAGATGTTATGTATTTGGAATATATCCAGGAATCAAAAATGTACAAGGGCATTCAAGGGTATATGTCTTCAAGACATTTCCTTGGGCGGTTCAATATTCTCGCAAGCCCTGGCCAAGTAGCGGTACCTCCCGCTCACCAGCTTTGGATGCAGATGGGGTATAACCTCCGCCTTGAGCCTTGCCTTGCCATACGGCATCTTCTCGGCTATGATGGCATCCAGAATATACGAGACAACGGTGTTTACTTGCAGCGGCGGATCGCGCAGCAGCTTGGCGATGGACTCGGGTTCGAGGTCCTCGTTGGTGTGCCAGATGTAGTACGCGCGGAGGGCCGCCGGCGCCGCTGACACGGGCGTCTGCTTGGCGGCGCGGTACTCTTTCGTCTTGAGCTCGGCGGCGGTGACACGAGCGTCTCTCGGCTTCGGTGCAGGGCGTGGAGAGCCAGCAGCTTTAGGGGTCGTCGCAGGTTCGGCTTTCTTGGGCGTTTGTGTGGGTTTGGGAGGGGTTGGTGCGGCGTCTGCCTCGGTTGAGGCTGCTTCATTGGAAACCTCGCTGGATTCTGGCTCTGGCTCTGGCTCTGGGATGGGGATGGGCAGGCCGAGCTCTGCGTGGTGAGGACGTGGGGGTACTGGCTTGAGCTCCTTGCGTTTTGCTTCCAAGACGTGATATAGTTGGATGCCGGCGTAGGCATCGGAGGCAGAATCTGTACTGATGTTAGTTGCATCCATATCAGGGGGGGGGCTCAACACATACACAGTATCTGCCGCGCATTCAAAGGCCGCATCCAGTTGCTCGACCGAACGGAATCCCCTTTATACAGCGGCAGCCGCAGAAGCTCTTCCACCTGCGTGGACAGAGCCACGGGAACCTTGTTGATCAGCCTGGGCGTACCCGCCGCCGCGAACTTGACCAGCTTGTACAGGTGGCTGAGCTCAAACACGCCGCGGGCCTTGACGCCGAGGTACTTGCTCAGCCGCGTGCAGTCCCCCTGGACGTGCACGCCGACCTTGCTGACGCGGAGGTCCCCCATGATGCTGCGGAACGTGGGCGCGACGAGGTCGTCGGCCTTGGCGAAAACGGCCACGTGGAAGAGCCCGATGCGACCGGGGCTGGCGACCTGGATGAGGGAGACGTTCTCGCGGGCGCCGGAGCTGCGGCTCGCGTACGGCAGCCACTCGAGGTCGAGGCCGAGGACGGGCTCGCCGAGGAAGTGCCGCTTGCAGATGTGCTCCATGGTGTGCTTGCTCGTGCAGTAGTGGACCTTGACCCTCTCGACGGCGCCGGCGGAGGTGGTTTTCTGGTACATTGTGTGAGACCAGAAGGAGTTGGGCGTGCCGGCGGTGGCGGCCCGGGCGGCGTGGAAGAGGTCGGTTGAGATGTTGAAGCTCAGTGGTGTTCGGGGTGGATCAACGGGTTTTGAATCCTTGCTTTGCTTCTTTCCAGATTCCGCCTCCTTGCCATTGACCTCGTTCGTGTCCTTTTTGCCGCCCCTGATATCATCTCGTGTGTCCATCGAGGCGTCTCTACGAACAGCAGCGTCCTCAGTCAACAAAGCAGCCTCCGCTTCCAGGACGGATTGACCGTTGAGCAACTCTCTCTCACTCGTGTAAGCAGCATAGGCTGCGTTTGCCTCCCCTGAGAGGTCATTGGCGCAGCTGCTGCCAGCGGCAGCAACATGAACGAACCGAGATATGTCCAGGTGAGGATACAGAGACTTGGGCTTGGGCTTGGGCTTGGGGTCGGGGCTCGGGGAGAATCGAATGCCCAGACTCGGATTCCACAGAGGACTCGCGGTATTCGAAGCCATGGCTCGTTTCATGACCTTGATACAACGAACTGCGCCAGAGCTGGCACGCACAGAACCAGGAGAGCGTCGGCGAAGACGCCGTCCGCGGCGCAGCGGTTTGAGTGGTGTAAGTGCGAGGACATTGCCAGCAATGCGCGGGCCTCTCTTGTATGTCATAGATGGTGGTGTCTGCGCTGGCGGAGATCCATGGCCGCGGCCAATGATCAAGACGCGGCGATACGCGGTGTGTTGTGAATAGGCAGCCGTGGGGTCGGTCACATCACCGCCGTTGGCGGGCGCTTACAGGGAGCGTGGAGGTGAGCGATTGCGGACACAAGGCTGCTTAGTCATTCGCGCGTGGGCACATGGAGCCCTGCGAGAGGAACTAAACCCATGACGACCCGCAGCACCGACCCTGGCCGGCATCGAAGAGAAGATCTTGAGACGAACGAATCGACGGCTTGACGGGCACAAATTACTGGACAGCCTGCAACTGCCTCTCGGATCGAAAACATTCACTGCGGCGATCGCGTCTACCCCGCCAACAGGTCAGAAACCTCCGCCATGGCGTCACAACTGCTGCCCCTCGGTCAGTCTCGTCTGCCCTCGTCGACCTCACATGCACCCACTGACATTTGGCCAGAACTCATCGACAAGTGCGTCGGCTCACGGATATGGGTCATCATGAAGGGCGAGAAAGGTGAGGGCGGCCTTGGCCCACGGCAGGACAGCTGGGCTGACTGACTGTCTGCGCAGAATTCAGCGGCACTCTCGTCGGGTTTGACGACTACGTCAGTGAGTACGGCCGCCGTCCTGGATACTCGCGAGAGTCATCTCGTCTGACTACCTTTGATAGACATGGTGCTGGAAGATGTGACGGAATAGTAAGCGCAAGCTCTTATTCGCACGAGGCGGAGGGGACTGACGAGCACTGGCAGTGACTACAGCGGAAACCACACGAGGCTTTCGAAGATTTTGCTCAACGGAAATAACATCTGCATGGTATGCTGGTCTTTGATCTCTACAAAGCTGCTGGTTTGCTCACTCAAGGCACAGTTGATTCCCGGTGGCGAAGGACCAGGCGAGGTTGCAGCTTGAGCCGACGGAAGTACGTGGAAGCGATCAGACAGGGGAGTCAAGAGTTGCCTAACCCGGCTTTGAACGAACTCGAGACGGAGAGTGAGGGCCACAACTCGGCTGCATGGATACCACACGGGGGCGTGCTCCCGTCGCGACATGAGAAGAATCACCATGTAGAGGCGGCGGAAGAGTTTAGCCCGATGATCAAATCAGGTACTTCAAATTTGGAAGAGACAAAATCTCGTGAAGCCATCCACCCTTCCTAGGAGTAGTTCCATCCTGTGACATAGCCCCAAAGCAAGCCAGTTCGACATCTTGGTATCCATAACGCCAATCGCCCCATGCACCTGTTTTGGCCCGTGACCTAATGGCCGTTGGTCTGCATGTTGCCCTGCTCTCCAACGTTGGTGATGCGGCGCAGCTCCCATTCGCGAGTAAATTCCTGGTGGAGCGACTCGAGCTGGTTGATGAGCTTCTCGCACACGGCGCAGAACACCTCGCGCGGCGTCTTGCTGCCGTCGGTCTGGAGTCGGATGAACAGGTTCGGGACGTTGGGATGGGCGACTGGAGACACACAGTCAGTCGAGTCGAGGGCAAATGAGGACGGTGCGCAGACTCACGCTTGTAGCCGGCCATGTAGACGTTGGGGTGCAGCTTCAGGTGCTCGGAGAGCAGGTTGCCGAGCGTGTGGTCCTCCTTGTTAAGGATGAAATCCGACGTGTTGGACATGCCTGCGGAGCGCGGTTAGCATGCGCGCGCCTCGAGGTGCGACCACGCGGCCAGGGCTGCGTTGGCTCACCAGAATACACCTTCTCCTCGATCTTCTTCTCGCCCTCGCCGAGCAGAAAAAGCTCGAACCTAGGCCAGCCGTCAGCGAACGCGGCTCGGCCAGCAGATGCCACAAGCCAAGCGAATTACGCGGTGTCCTGGAGGTTGAAGTGCTTCGTGTTGCAGCCGGCCATGATGAGCAAGCGCAGGCGATAGAGAAGAGTTGGGAGACGTCGGGGATGCATGGAGAGGTTGAGGGCCGATGCGCGCGGCTGGGCGAGGAAGGAGACGTGCTGTGGGTGGGCAGGGGCAGTGTGGTGTGCAGGCGCGGTTGCCGTTCCTCGTATCCTTGAATAGAGAAGAAATATACAAACTTGAAACTTGCAACGCGGAACTAGTAGCACCTCAGGCAGAACGCTTGACAGCCGCTAGGTAGTTCGCACTGCTCGGTGCAACAGCTGTGAACAGCTCTGGCAGTTGCCGGGCGCCAACCCCTGTCTGCGGCCGGCACTTGCATGGCCGGGCCCCGGCGGCATCGTCTTGATGGCATTCGGTCGCTGAGACGCAGACTCCAACATCTCCTTCCTGCATTGACAGCTTAGAGATATCGTGGCCTGGTGGGACCCGGATCCAGTCCTGATGTCGACGTTCCCTGTCCAGTCTCATCGAGGGCATGTGGACAAGGTAGGCAATGACAGCGAATGCGGAAGACGCCCAAGATGCAGCGCAGAAGTGCAGAGCCATGGGGCAATTATAGCAACTTACCGATCGGGGGCGTTCATCCTGCAATATCTGTTGTGAGAGCAAGTACAATGTTCTCTGGATTTTCGTCGTCAGCAACAGTGGTCGAGCCAAGCAGGCCATAGATGTCCTCACAGTACTGTCGCAGTTGGCCAAATACTCAAACAGTAGTCCAAGCCGGCAGCGCGGTGAGAGCCTCAGTCAATCCAAAAATGGCTGTATGGCCTGGCCTGGTGCTGAACAGGAACAGGACGTCGACACGCAGAGCAGGGATCTTGAAGCGTGGTCCGTCGCTGGTGAGTGAACGCGACATGGCGCAGACGGCTAATGCTCGGATAAACTCAACATCAAACCCTTCGCCCCAGAACGGCCAGTGATGGCGTCCACCCATCCCAATTATTGCTCGCTTAGACGCCATGCAAAACTCACGGTCGACGGGCGTGTAATTGCGCGATTCATGCCGCGACTCCCGCCATGGCTTCTTCGGCAAGCCAAACAGCAATCCCCTGACCTCGCGGCCCTCCTGCCTGCCTGCAGGGACCTTCAATCTGCCCGGCACGAGCTGCGCTGGATCACGGCGCATGTCACCAAGACCGTGCAGGCTCGACATAGCGAGCACTTGGCAAAGCTATGCCGGGCACGAGGCCGGGGCGTTCCTTTACAGTACATTCTCGGATCGCAGCCATTTGGTCACCTCGAGATCAAGTGCCGGCCCGGCGTCCTAATCCCGAGGCCGGAGACGGAGGCTTATACGTGCCACCTCGTAGACCTAATCCACACGGGGAGGCTCTTGGGTCGTAACCCTGGACATGGCAATCATGGGCTGAACATTGTCGACTTTTGCACCGGAACCGGATGCATCCCGTTGCTTTTGTTCTCTTCGCTGCAGCAATCAACCGGCCGATTGAATGTGCTCGGAGTTGACATCGCCAATGACGCCGTCCAGCTCGCCCAGGAAAACATCCATCAGAACGCGAAGCTGGGCCATATCCACCAACGGAACGCTGGCCAAAGTCTGCAAATCTCTAAAAGGGACGTCTTCAACGACGGCGACATTCAAGCACTCGCCGGAAGACCTTGGGACATCCTCATCTCCAATCCTCCGTACATCTCCCAGCAGGTCTGGGACTATGGGCACGGGCAGTTGGGATACTCTGTTCGAAAGTACGAGCCACGGCTGGCGCTCGTTCCGAACAACCAGCTTCCCGTACCAACGGGGTGGAAGCATGAGGATGTGTTCTATTCGAGACTCTTGGACATTGCTGGTATACTACAGCCCAAGGTCGTCTTACTGGAGCTTGGGGACGAAGCCCAAGCGAGACGAGTTCTCGGTTGCTATTCCCAGCATGCGCTTGCAGAGGATTTAGCTGTTGAGCTGTGGCGAGATTGGCCTGATCTCGCTCCGGAGGATGGGGAGGATGGCCAGCTCGATGTCATGACCCCGTCCGGTCCAAGCTGGACTGTTCCTGTGAAGGGCAGCGGCCAAATTCGATGTATATTTATACAAAGGCGAGGGGCATATCTCGGAGACGCCGTAGACACTTGCTGAATTAAGACCCTTTGCCAGCATGGTGCATTCTTGGTGTAAGAGCTGCAATCTTCCAATGGAGCAGCCTTGGTGTTGAATCCTTCGCTTCCATGACCTTCCACAGCTAGCCGCCTCCCAATAATCTGTGTCTGCGCCTTCAGACGGCCACAATTCAAGATCAATGCCAGAACCAGCGTCATACTCTCAAAAGCCTCAATCTACAATGCGAGAATATTTCCCTTTAAATTGAGGGAAGGGTTTTCATAGCGCAAAGGAACTCATCTCATCGTGAAGAGTCTTTACACTTGGTGGCGTACGGTAAGTGCGGAAGCCTGACACCTACCCTACACCCGCCACTTCCAGACCGGCGCACGTGACGCCACCTAATTTCGGGCTAGAAGTTGGACTCATCGTCAGAAGCTTCGCAAGTTGTGGTCATCAACTGGTCCACGTTAGCGTTGAAACTCCCGGTACCCGTTACGGTTGGATGCTTCTTTCTCACACGGCCGCATATTGAGCCCTCGAGCGCCGACCTGCGCTGCTCATGAGATAAGGCGGCGTCGTCCCACGTTCCCTCACCAACCCCGGTGGTTCCGCGTTTTGCGACAGCTCCGACAACCACCATGTCGAGATTTCTTCGGCAATCGAGCCAGCTCGCGCGGCTAGCACGACTGTCGCAGCAGTCGAGTTTCCAGCGGAGTCTGAGACTACCGGCCGTGTCCCGATCGATTCCGTCGACGATTTGCTCGACCCCGTACGGCATCCGACCGAGATTCTACTCCTCGAAGCCGCCACAGCCGGAAGAAGACTCGCAGTCGAAAAAAGACAACAGCGCCAACAAACCAAGGAACAAAAATGAATCCGAGGGCAAACTGGCAGAGGACGGGAAGTCCGAGGCGCCGAAAACCCCAATGCCTCCCCTGCCGGAGGGCTGGATCCGCCTCACCAAGGAGGAAATAGCCCAGCTGGAAGCGTTCAAGAATGTCTTGCCAGAGGGCCAGAGGCAGACGCTGCGGGATATTCTGAAGGGGCTGGAACAAACTGGCGCACCTGCGGAAGTAAGAGACTTGCTCCAGAAGATGCGCCAAGGCCCCGGCCACTTGTCGATCCTGGATAAGGGGAGGCTCATGCGATGCGTCTTCATCATGGCCGAGAGGCTAGCCGAGTGGGAGGTCCAGCAGCAGCAGCAAGGAAACCGCATGTTTGACCAAAACAACCCAGAACGACACGAAAGAACGGAGGGCGAGGAACACAAGATCGGAGAGGATGGCCAGGCTCGGGACAAGAGATCGGACGAGACCAAGTCACATAAACAAGGGCCTGGACAGCAAGGACCAAAGAAGCAGAGGAACGGCTGGGCGGACGCTCTCCAGACTGGTCTTGTCCTGGGCATCACCCTCTGGGCGGCTGAGTCACTCAGCAAGCCTTTCTCCGAAAAGGAGATTACCTGGCAGGAGATGCGCAAGGCTTTCCTGGACAAGGGTATGGTTCAGAAGCTGGTGGTAATAAACGGTTCTCAAGTACGAGTGGAACTGCACCCGGATGCTTCGCAAGCGACTTCTGAGTCTGGAGCCAACGGCAGGAGGACATACGTCTTCTCTATTGGCTCCGTCGAGTCGTTTGAGAAGAAGTTGGAGGAGGCTCAGGATCAGCTTGGCATTCCTCAATCCGAGAGGATACCGGTCAGCTACGAGGCCGGGGGCAGCACCGTTGGCAACCTCCTCCTGGCCTTTGGACCGACGCTCTTGTTCATCGGCCTGATTCTCTGGACCCAACGGTCGATGGGCGGACGAGCTGGAGGCGGAGGCATGTTCAACTTTGGCAAGAGCAAGGCCAAGAAGTTCAACGCTGAGAGCGCGGTCAAGGTCAAGTTTTCCGATGTCGCCGGTCTGGAGGAAGCCAAAACGGAAATCATGGAGTTTGTCAGCTTCTTGAAGCAACCCGAGAAGTTCGAGAAGCTCGGTGCCAAGATTCCCCGTGGCGCCATTCTCGCCGGGCCACCGGGAACGGGCAAGACGCTTCTTGCCAAGGCAACTGCTGGAGAGTCGGGCGTGCCGTTCTTCAGCGTCAGTGGCTCCGAGTTTGTGGAAATGTTTGTCGGTGTGGGGCCGTCTCGAGTCCGTGACCTGTTTGCTGAGGGCCGCAAGAATGCGCCGTGCATCATCTTCATCGACGAAATCGATGCCATCGGCAGAGCTAGACAGGACAGTGGCCGTGGATTCGGCGGCAACGACGAGCGGGAGGCTACGCTTAACCAGATTCTCACGGAAATGGACGGCTTCAACACTCGGGAGCAGGTTGTCGTCTTGGCCGGCACCAACCGTGCTGATATTCTGGACAAGGCATTGATGCGACCGGGACGTTTCGACAGACACATCTACATCGACCGCCCGACGATGAGCGGGCGACAGGAAATCTTCAAGGTGTATCTCAAGAAGATTGTGACCAAGGAGGATCCGGATCACCTGGTTGGGCGACTTGCTACGCTGACTCCCGGATTCTCTGGCGCTGACATCTCCAACGTTGTGAACGAGGCTGCTCTCATTGGTACGTCCATCACTCTGGTATACACTTGACAAAATGAAACGTGTTAACAAGAAGAAACAGCTGCAAGAGGAAACGCCGAAGACGTCAAGATGGAGCACTTTGAGCGGGCAATCGAGCGTGTTGTCGGTGGTTTGGAGCGCAAGTCGTTGGTGCTGAAGCCGGAGGAGAAAAAGACGGTAGCGTACCACGAGGCCGGCCACGCCATCTGTGGTTGGTTCCTCCGACACGCAGACCCGTTGCTGAAGGTGTCCATCATCCCTCGCGGACAAGGCGCTCTAGGCTACGCCCAGTATCTGCCGCAGGACGCGTACCTGATGAACACGAACCAGCTGATGGACCGCATGGCCATGACGATGGGTGGACGCGTGTCTGAGGAGCTTCACTTCCCCACGGTTACGACGGGTGCCAGCGACGACTTCAAGAAGGTGTCGCAGATGGCGCGCAACATGGTGACTCAGTGGGGCATGTCGGACAAAGTCGGACCTGTGCACTTTGAGAACGACCCGAACCGGATGCAGAAGCCTTTTGCGGAGTCAACGGCGCAGCAGATCGACCAGGAGGTTCACCGGATAGTCGAGGAGGCGTACGCACGATGCAGGGAGCTCCTGGTGGAGAAGAAGAAGGAGGTGGGCCTGATCGCGGAGGAGCTGCTGACGAAGGAAGTTCTGGTGCGTGACGACATGGTGCGGATCCTGGGCAAGCGGCCGTTTGACGACAACGAGGACTTTGAGAAGTACTTTGGAGGCGGCAAGGAGGAGAGCGTTCCGCCACCGTTCCCGTCCGAGACGGACACACCGAAGGAGCCACCTGCTCCGGCGCCGGCGTTCAAGCAGCTGTCGGATGGGAAGGCGGACGGGCTGAGGTGAGATGGCGCGGGGTGCGCAACTGGCCACACAGCAGCGAGCCCGGCGCACTTGTGAGCAGTTGAACCCTGACTGCCCGGAACTTGAAGGCGCCAGGGGATTGGCCGGTATAGTCAGGCCTGGGGACGTGGTGAAAGGCCGCGTTGGGCGGCAATGCGGCGGCAACACATGCGTGTGCTCTCAACTCTACCAGGCAACAGGACATTGTCCCCGTGTATTCAGCATCATCTCCGCCCCGGAGGAGGAGCTGCGGGGAGGGAGTTTGCCGTGTAACATGTATTTTAGGCTAGAACTGTAGACTTGCCTGTACGGGCAGAAATTCGAATGGGGCGGGAAGATGGCGTATGGAGTTTTGGGTCAAAAAGGTGCCTCTGCTGGGATGGTGACGATGCACGTTGACTTCCTGATATCTGACATGGCTTGCGGAAACCGTCAACGTTGGCAATGCCTCATGATGGCGCGTGCCGCTGCAGGTCGAGCGACACGAACAGCGCACGGGGCGCTGCTCAGACGTGAACTGCATTATGCGTTGATGGAGAGGGAACTTTATGCGGCGATGCGATTGGCCGAGCAAGTGTCCAGATGTTGGGAGTGACGGGAGTGGGACGCATGTACATAAACAATTTAATTACGGCGACGAGGGTTGGACTGGGTGTACATGGAATCTTGAGATGCTCGCCCAAGGGTTTACGGATGAAATACAGCAAGTTGTCCTCGCCGACTCATAAACAGCGTTGTTTTGGCTGCCGTAGTGATGCAGCCTGATGTTGAAGCAGTCCCGGATCGACAGTCGTCATGATGGGTGCCGGCATGGTGTGCATCATGGGCTCTGCATTGGCGCGCTGGAGATGGTGTTGGTGTTGCGGCCCAGGTACCCATTGGCGGGCGTCTTGGTGCGCAGGGTACCGCCACGGTTCGGCGAAAATTGGCGAGGCGGTGTGTGGGGCGCGACTCTATTTTAACTACGAGTACCGCTGCGCACCTCGACTCGCCGTGGGTTGTGAGCCGACATGTGCTTCTCGCACCTCGTCTGGAGTTGTTCGCCGCGCTGCTCAGGGAGCGCCATGGACAGTCCGCCGAGATTGACCTCGTCCCCTTATAGCACCCGTCCCCCACGACTCCGGTTGTCGACACGACACAGCATCCTCACACGTACGGAGTAGACTGCACCAGACCATCACCTCACTTCATAGACGTCGTCCCTGTATGGACATCGGAAACCATGGCAGCTACCGACAAACGAACAGACGGCCCAGGGCCGCGGGCACCGGCAGATGAACAACCGCCAGCACAGGATCCGTGGTGGAAGATTCACCTCTTCCGCGGCATCATCAACGACGTCCGCCGGCGAACGCCGTACTACGGCAGCGACTGGCTGGATGCGTGGGATTACCGCGTCGTGCCCGCCACGGTCTACATGTACTTTGCAAAGTGAGTCTGCGTCTATCCTCTGGTGCTTCTTGGGCTGACTGAGCGTGCAGCATTCTTCCCGCCCTGGCCTTTTCTCTCGACATGTTCCAGAAGACGGGGTCCAACTACGGCGTCAGCGAGGTCTTGCTGTCCTCCGTCCTTGGAGCCGTCGTCTTTTCCATCTTTGCGGCACAACCGCTTGTCATTGTTGGCGTGACTGGTACGTTGCCCTCCAAAACTTGACTGTGGACGATGCTGACAGACGCAACAGGCCCGATTACCGTCTTCAACTAGTTTGTGCAGCCCAGCTCCGGCGGCACTCCTCAGATACTGACCAGCCTCTCCAGTACCGTGTTCGACATTATGAAGGGAACCGGAGTCAACTACATTGGCTTCATGGCCTGGATCGGCATGTAGGTCGAATCAAACCTCCACCACAGCGTGGAACCTAGCTGACGTGATGAAATACAGATGGTCCCTCATCCTGCACTGGATCCTCGCCGTCACAAACTCATGCAACTGGCTGCGCTGGGTGACGCGCTTCCCCTGCGACATCTTCGGCTTCTACGTCGCCTTCATCTACCTGCAAAAGGGCGTCGAGGTGCTCGCGCGCCTCGGCAGCTCGAGCGCCTTCTACCTGTCCGTCGTGGCGGCCCTGCTCGTCTTCATGACCGCCTACGCGTGCGGGCAGCTGGGCGCCAGCAGCCTCTTCCGGCACCCGGTGCGCGTCTTCCTCAAGGACTACGGCACGCCGCTGACGCTCGTCTTCTTTACGAGCTTTGTGCACTTTGGGCGCATGCGGGAGGTTGAGCTGGAGAGGCTGCCGACGGGCATTGCGTTTATGCCGACGAGTGGGAGGGCTTGGCTGGTTAGCTTTTGGGACCTGAGTCTTGGTGAGATCTTCACGGCGCTGCCGTTTGCCGTCTTGCTCACCATTCTCTTCTGGTTTGACCACAATGGTACGTCGAACCCCCTTATCCTGTGAAGCGGCGTCCAAGACTGACAGCCATAGTATCGTCTTTGATCGCCCAGGGAAGCGAGTTCCCGCTTCGCAAGCCGGCCGGCTTCCACTGGGACATCTTCCTCCTCGGCTTCACCACCGGCGTAGCCGGCATCCTCGGCCTGCCCTTCCCCAACGGCCTCATCCCTCAGGCCCCCTTCCACACCGAATCTCTCTGCGTCACCATGCCTGTCAGGGAGCTCGACGAAAAGGGCGAGGACAAGGGCGGATACACGTTCCAAGCGACCCATGTCGTCGAGCAGCGCGTCTCGAACCTGGCCCAGGGCCTCCTGACGCTCGGCACCATGACGGGCCCCCTCCTCGTCGTCCTGCACCTCATCCCCCACGGCGTCCTCGCCGGGCTCTTCTTCGTCATGGGCGTCCAGGCCCTCGAGGCCAACGGCATCACCGCCAAGCTCGTCTTCCTCTGCCGCGACAAGAGCCTTACGCCGGCGAGCCACCCCCTCCAGGCCGTCAAGCGCCGCTCCACCGTGTGGCTCTTCGCCGCCGTCGAGCTCCTCGGCTTCGGCGCCACCTTTGCCATCACGCAGACCGTCGCCGCCGTCGGCTTCCCCGTCTTCATCTTCGCGCTCATCCCCATCCGCGCGCTGCTGCTGCCGCGCATCTTCCGCCCCGAGGAGCTCGCGCTGCTCGACGCCCCGACCACCTCCGCCTTTACCATGGAGGGCATCGGCGGCGCCTGGGGCGGCCGCGGGGAGAATGGCAGCGGCGACGAGACGGCCGTGTCGAGCCGCGCGTCGTCGCTGGAACGCCGGGAGTCGCTCCGGCGCACGCAGCACAGGGATAGCGTCTCGGCGGGCGCGGGTAGTCCGCGCAAGAGCCAGGAGGACTTGGCGGAGCTGGGACTGGTGCAGGGCGGGCAGAGCAGGGCGACGCGGCCCAGGAGCCTGGATAGGAGGTCGGGCAATGTGCGGAGGGGGAGCTCGTCACGTCGGCGACCGACTTCATCTTGAGAGCATGACTGCATGGCGTGTTTGAGCATTTGATCGTCTTTCTCTGGATGAGGCTGGCGAATGCTCTTGGACATAGACACAGTTTGTGGGAGGAGAGTATACCAGAGGGACTACACTACATGATACAACATCATCGGAGTCAAGGAGATGCAGCAATGAGATGGCATTTAATGGCTGAAACGACACGGAGGAGCAACACGGCCGTTAGGGGGTTATGCTTGAGACGCTAGAAAGCAATGATATATCCCATCTCTAATATATGAACCACGCAAGACCCAACAGTCGTGCTTCCGACAATCTCCAAAACGCCAATCCAACGTGCCATGCCCAGTCATTAACTATTCATCATCATCGCTGTCCACGATAAATCCACCCCTGACCCTCGGCCGCCTTGTCACCACCACAGGCGCATCCTCGGCGTCCTCAGCCTCCATGCTCGTAGCCACCGAGGCTTCCATGTCGACATCCTCCTCATCCACCCCAGGTGTCTCTTCATCATCCGGATCGACGCTCACCCTCCTCCTCTTCCGCCCCTCGCCCTCGCTGATGTCCACGGGCGTATCATCCGCCTCACTCGCCTCCGCGTCCTCCTGGCTGCTCAGCGCCTTCTGCGCAAAGCTGAAATCATCCTCGTCATCATCGTCACTAACCGCGAGCAAGGCCTCCGACTTGCGCTTCTTGGGCGGCGCGACGGAATCCCCGGTACCCCTGGCCGACTCGGCGGCCCGCTTGGCGCGGTCGGCGATGGCTCGCTCGCGGGCGAAGAACGCCTCGTCCTCATCCGAGTCAAACTCGTCGTCACCGTCGCGGACGTACAGGGCCGACTTGATCCTGCGCAACTTTTCGAGCTCGCGCTCCCGGCGCTTGCGGGCCTTTTCATCCAGGGCTTCGTCGTCTGGCTCTTCTTCGCTGCCCTTGCGCCGTACCCTTCTCGTTTTCTTTGGCTTCTTCGGCGCATCTACTGCCTTGCGTGCGGTTGGTCCGCCGGCAGGGAACAAGAACTCGTCGTCGAGCTCCCCGTCCTCGTCGTCGTCAAACGCTGCCTTCTTCCGTAGCACCGTCTTGCGCTTCAGTTGATGCTCTGCCAAGACGCCATCCTCGAACGTGGGCGGGCTAAACTCGGCTTGGTTGATGAAATGTAAGGAGTCCTTGAGATGGTCGGCGGGGATGTCCTCGGGAACGATCCATGAAGACTCGGGCGTTTCCTCAGAAGCCGGGCCGAGGAGCTTGAACCCGCAGAGAGACATTAGTAGGCGTAGGTACGAGTTCTTGAACATGGCGGTGCGCCGGGAAGGGCCGTCAGAGTGGATGCCTAATTTTGTCAGCATGACAGCAGTTGTCTCAGGGGCGATAGACCTACTAAACATGGGGGGTTTCTTCGGCTCCTTGTCTCCAGCCGGTTCTTCCTCCGCGAAAGGATCCTCGACTGAGGGCATTGTCTCCTCAGCCGCCGCCCAGGACCGACGCTCACTTTCAGCCTCCGTCAGGACGCCCTTCACCCAGTTGATGTGGTCGGTCTCATTCTTATCCAATAACGCGCCAATGACAATCGCAACTTGTTGATCACGCTCCTCAGTGTACTTGAACTCGAGCTCGGCTCCGGGCTTGGGTTGGCTCTTGCTGGTCGTCTGTTTCTCGTAGCCGTACTCCAAGAAGAATGCGGTGCCTTGTAATTTGCTGAAGAGCATCTCGACGATCAGCTCCGGCCGCCCTTCAATCTTCTTGAAACACTTGCGCAAGATCTGCTTGACGAGCTCCTCCCACTCCTTGAACATGCTGGAAGTCTTGTCCAGAGGCTCGGGCCCTCTGACCATGTTGTATAGTAAATGGATAATATCCACGCGGAACAGCATGACGCTCATGTCTTGCTTAAAGGCGCAACGATAAAAGTATCGATGGGCCCGTTTCAACTGCGTGTCGCTGAGGTCTCGGTAGTATTTGGTAAACGTCGAAAATGTGTCCACAACGCCTTGTGGTGTGAACTTGGAGCAGAATCTGTGGAAGTCAAACTTCCGTTCTTTTGACGTTCGCTCCGCATTCACTTCGTCATTTCCGGAGTCGTCAAGTTCGTCATCCAGGTTGGCATTCTCCCCAGCCTGTTGCGCAGCCTGCTTCTTCCGTCGCGTTCGTTTTCGCGAACGGACTTGCATGTCCATGTTCTGCTTGGAGTAGGCTTCCAAGATGCGCAAGAAGTGGTGGACTAGTTCCGTGGCAGCATCCAGGTAATCGAAGCCCTGATCCTTGTAGGTCCTGATGATGTTCACAATGGCATCATGTGTCGATTCCTCGTAGAAGAGGCGGCTCAATACGTTTTCTGCAATCTCCTCGTCATCTTCGTTCCCGCAGTCGGCCATTTCCTGGACAGTGAGCAAGATCTGCGTGAAGCACCGCATGACGGCGGATAGCTCATGCCAGTCCTTGTGGTCGTAGGACTCGTGAAGCGCCCGGTTGAGCGTGATGAACATTTCTTGGTTCAAAACCCCGGCGACAAGGTTGAAGCTGCTGACTTCGGTCTCGCTCTGCTGGCTGGTACTCTTCTTGGCCTGGCGCCTCACACGCTCGGCGTCGAGGAACCACGCCACCAGGTAGAAAAACTGCCGTCTGTGGTATTGTATTACATGCGGTGCCTCCCGGTCGATGGTCTTGCGAATGTGCTGGAATAAGGGGTTGAAGCCCGAATCGAGCAACTCTTCGACGAACGACCGGAGTTGATCCCTTGCCCGCGCATTGAGTTTCGCCGGCGGGCCGAGGTCTCGCTCGTCCTTGTCCTCCTTCTTTGCTCGGCGAGGTGGCTTGAAAGTTTTGTTGTTGTCCATCTTCTGATTGCGCATCGCGGCGTCGGCGAGAGCATCCTGTCCGGACAGAGATGACATTTTGCCGCCGTCACGCTTCACCCATATCATGGTGCCAAACCGATTGTGTCGTGTCGGGCCCTTGCGGTTGTATGCCTTGAGCATGGCAGACTCCTTGTTCATCATGGAGGAAAGCTCGCTCGCTTTTGCCGTGTTGAGTTGCTGCTCGTTCATGAAGAGCTTCTCGACATCGACTCGCTTCACAAGGTGGTAGATGATTTCCATGACAGTCGTGTCTTCGGTCCTGAACTCGTCGCCCATGTTCGAAGCGAGCGTCAGCAGGAGCATGAATATGTCCTGGTATGAAAAGGCATCGATCGTAGCGGATCTCGATACTTGGGATTCATCGCCCTCGTATTTGACGTTGGGTGGCGGAGAGATCATGGCCATATTTCGAAGGAAGAACAAGACGAGCTTGATGATGGCTTGATCTCGAGGTGTCCTGTCTCCGATGGGAATCGCCATCGACGGCAGCGCAGACCGGACGGCCGTATGTAGTATGCGAGCGCCATCAAAGTTGATGATGCTTCTCTTGTATTGGACTTGGGCGAGCTCGAGAACGGGCATGTGTCGATGGTGGTTGACTGTCATTTGCTCCTTGTCTCGCTCCATGGGCCAAGTCAGAGGAACCACGAGTTCAAAGCAAGCCAGGGAAATTCGAGCCCTGAATTTATTGTCCGTTGTATTCTCTGGCCATTGTGCGAGGATCGGGAGCAGGTCGCCTTCGATGAGGTTCGCCTCGTGGATGCATCGGGCTACGTCCATACGGTTCGTTTTCTCATCGTAGAATCGGATCCACCGCTTGATGTCCCGAAGGACCTCGAGCGCATCGTCTCCGAGCTGATATCGGCCATCGTCATCTGCGCTTACGCCGCCAAGCTGGTGCAATCCATCAGCAATTTACAGAACAGAGGTCCGCGAATGGAAGCTTACTGCAGACACGAGACTGTTGATGTGAGCTCGAACTTCTGGGTGGACAGTGTCCGCCGCGCCGTCCAGCAGCTCCATGCTGATGAGTTGTCTGCGTGACGCCTTATGCTGGATATCTGGGGTTGCAGAAGCGCATGGATGGCGTTGTGGCAGCTATTCACCACTCCGAGTCTACGACATTTACGCGCCTCGACGCGTCTGCGACAGCCGTGTAAAGTGACGCGACCGATAAGGGGGATAATCTCCGGCAATTGATAACGGCCCGGCGCGGGCTGTCAACCCCACAAAAGCCGAGGTTACCCGAACGGGGTGGTCGTTCGGAGTTCCTCCCAGTTGGCATCGCCGTCTCTCCCAAGTCCCAACTTCCTTCATCACAGCAAAAATGGCGAGCTCAATTCTTCGAATGCGGACACTGGGGGCTGCGCGCCAAGTGCGCAGCTTCAGCTCCTCCCCGCGCCAGTATGTCGCGGATGTCAAGAGCCTTGGTGTCATCGGTGCTGGCCAGATGGTCCGTCTCTGCAGCGCCACCAAACATGTGACGGGGACTGCGGGAGCTAACATTTGAAATAGGGTCTTGGAATTGCCCTCGTTGCGGCTCAAAAGGCGCAGGTGCCTGTAATGCTCATTGATGCGTCCGACAAGGCCCTGAGCAAGGGCATGGCGTTTGCCGGTAAGTGGCAATTGCCCGAGGGCATCGCCAGAGCTAACACTCTTACAGAGAAGCTGCTTGCCAAGGATGTGTCCAAGTCCAGGATCACACAGGAGCAGGCTGACAAGGCTCGATCATTGCTGACTCCCAGCATGAAGATCGAGGACCTCTCGTCCGTCGACTTCGTCATCGAGGCGGTGCCCGAGATTCCCAAGCTCAAGTTCGACATCTTTGGCAACCTGGCAAAGATCTGCCCCAAGCACACGATCCTGGCCACCAACACGTCGTCCATCTCAATCACCCGCATCGCCGCAGCCACCACTTCTGACCCCACCGACACCTCTGCTTCATCCCGAGTTGTCTCGACCCACTTCATGAACCCCGTCCCGGTGCAAAAGGGCGTTGAGATCATCAGCGGCCTCCAGACCAGCAAGGAGACTCTGGAAACGGCCGTGGAGTTTTGCAAGAAGCTGGGCAAGGTCACCTCGGTGTCTGCTGATTCCCCTGGATTCCTGGCCAATCGCATTCTGATGCCGTACATCAACGAAGCCGTCATCTGCCTGGAGACGGGAGTCGGCGATCGCGATGCGATCGACGCCATCATGAAGAACGGGACCAACGTGCCTATGGGACCCCTGGAGCTCGCGGATTTTATCGGCTTGGATACCTGCCTGTCCATTATGAAGGTTCTGCACGAAGAGACTGGCGACTCTAAGTACCGACCTAGCGTGTTGCTTGGCAAGATGGTCGATGCCGGCTGGCTTGGAAAGAAGAGCGGAAAGGGCTTTTATGACTACTAACGGCAGTTGATAACCTACCAAGGTTGTAAAAAAGTTGTATGGAGAGGTGTGTTCATATTTTCGTTTACTACTACGGCCGTTCTGAGCTTTGCTGCTCTACCGCCTGGAGTTACTGAGCCCTTGTCAGGGAGATTAATGACGTTGAAGCTGTCGCGTGGCACCCTCGCCAGCTTGTGGGATTGACGTTCTCTTGGGGCTGCGTTTCCGCACTTGAGGACTCCATCTACGACGGAGAGTCCATGGCTTTGGGATGGCAGAGAGCCGGCATGACAAATGCCGCCACCAACATGAATCGCGAACAAGACCTTTTGAAGGAAGCAACGAGATAAGTGGTCGGGCACTTGGCACGATGAGGAATCGTACCATGTGGCGCCTGTTTGAGAATATCTAGTTCCCCGACCATGCCGCCAAGGCCGAAACATAGTGCCAATGACAGCTCGTTAAACGACAAGCACGGTTATTGGCAGGGATTGCTGGTGTTGACGAAGTTTCAGCACTGACGATGCTAGCTGGCCATGTTCGAATCAGAAAAAGTCAACGCGTGGCGCTATGTGACATCTCGCATCTTTGCCAGAATCTCGCTCGCTCGCATCAATGTTGGGGGGCACGATCTGTGTATGTGGGTGATCAGCTCTCGATCAAAACCGTGGCCGAGTCCAGAGCTCAAATAGGCGGTGACATGTCAGCGCGCGAGTCAGGACGGGATCTGGGTAGGCACAGACATGTTGACCCGTCAGGTCAGGAGTCAACATTGATATCGTCTTTAGGCTAGGCAAGGGTTCTCTATGGTGAGACCCCATGCCTCGTGTTGCGGCGTGGGTACGTCCGGACGTCCAGACTCAAAACGAGGTTTCGCGCGTTAGGTAAGATGCTCGCACCGCATCTGCGCGGACCGTTAGGCAGCTTGTCCATGTAAGAACCAGGGTATCGAGCTTGGACGACGCTGCGGCGGACCGAGCAGCGCCAAGGAGTTGCCAGGCGGCGCCAAACGGAAGCTGTTTCAAGCCATCTCGCGTAGCCGGTAGACCGCCAAAAGGAGGCCCGCGATCACGCCAGAAGAGGAAAATCTGGGCATAGAGGCGACCAGCTGCTCAATGCCGTGGGCTTAGCTCGTAGATCCTCTAATCTGCCTTGGGCCATGGCGAGCCGAGAAGCCGTGTACGACAGACAAGCCTCGAAGCCATGCTAAATTAGCTTGGTGGTGATGTTGGCCGTCGGCGGAGCTCTTCACCCCGCCACCAACAGGGCAGATGCGCGGCGCGGCGGGAGACGTCCGCATGTGCTCGTACCAACAGCTGGAGAGGGCGTGGAAGTTAATCAAGAGCCCGACGCGCTGGGAATAGCTGCATGAACGAGTGGAGGGCGTGTTGGCGATGAGGTGTCGAGATTGCGGAGCCGGGAGAGATCCAGATGAATGGCGGTGATCGTGTCTGATCTATTGCGGCATCTGTCAACAGGTCGAGGCTAACCAATCTGGGGGCTGGGAAGCCTCGCGGCGAGCAGCGGGCAAGGAGGCTGTGGCCTTCCGCTGGGGGAGCGTATCGTGCGGATGGATCGTGTCGTGGTGGTGACGTTACCTTTGCAAGGAACCTTGCCTCTCTGCTGCAGCTGCCGCGTCAACCAACAACCGCTCCAAGCCTTCAACCAACAATCCAAGCATGCATGCGGCATGAGGCAGCATGACGGCGGTCGGCCGACGCTCGCGAGCTGGATCCTACCGTGTTTGTGCCTGCTATCCCGCGCGCCAGCCTCGATTCTTAGCTACCTTAACCTACCTACCTGTCTGATCCGCCAATCCCCCGTGGCTGCAGCCCGAGGACCGCACTAATTGGTTCTCGCCTTGATGCCCCGATCTGCCCTTGCCAACTTGTCGGACGGGCTGGACTCGCTGGCGTTCGGCGTTGATCCTCAGGCACCTAGAATTCTCCTTCATCTCTGGCTCGAGGCAGGGGCGAGGTGCTTCACCGTCCTCGACTCGACACCCGCCTCAACCCTTGCCTCTTCAACCCGACAACGTGGGATTCGTCTGGCGCATCACCTGCTTGTTCTAGCAGGTCGGCCAATCGCCCTGCAACTACGCGCAACGGCAGATGCATGGTTCGCTGTTCACTAATACCAGCAGGTCCCTCACTGCCTCGACATCTCACCTTGGTCTCGGGCGACGAGCTCTGGGCTGCTGCCCGACAGTGATGGCGATCCAGGGATGCTGCGATGGCGCGCACTGGCCAGGGGCAGAAATCGGACCAAATGCATCTGATGTCGCATGGCGTGTAGGGCTCCAATGCACTCCTGAAATCTGCCAGCATGGCTGTTGCTCTACGGAGTATACTCGTACGAGTACGAGCACGCAGCTATTAACCAGCTCCCAGATAATAGATTCGGTGAGCCAATGACAAGGGCAGCCCAGCCCAGCGGCGACGCAAGTCGACATCACCACAGATCGTCATCACCTGTGTCTGTTGGTACAGCCCCCGTCGGCCGTCTGCCGGTAATTTTGCATGCCAGCAGTCTCGCTCCGCAAAGCCTGCCTGCATCGAAACACGATTGACGAGGAAATCCGCGATGAATGCATCGTGGGACTCAAGACCAACCCGCCCGCTGCACCAGGTCCAGAGCAGCCCAACAAAGGCACACGTGCAGCTCCAGGCCCCCAATACCAGCCACATCCTGGCAGTCAGTCACAGATCCTGGCCGCATCGCGTCCTGGACGGCCCACGGGTAGCAGGCGCTGAGGCTTTCCCGCTTCCGACCTGGCGGCTACCTACTGATGCGGAGACGCCGCCTTCGGGCCCCTGACCGAAGTCCCGTTGATGTTGATGATACCCTTGATCAAGCGAGGGTAAACTGAGGCGCGGTCGTATTGACCGCGTATGCGCCTGTGAAATTCGAGTCGACGCAGCGGCAGAAGTTCCCATGTGGCGCCCTCAGCATGGGCATCGGTGCGACAGATTCGCACGCTCCCGGCTCCAGTTGCAGCGTCGATGCAGACTCGACCCGCTGCGGCGAGAGACAGAGGACGACGTTGATGGTAGAATCAAGCTTCTCAGCCCCACGCTGCCACGCGTGACGCTACGCTTCTAGTGCGTACCGGCGCCATGTCTCGACGCGGTTCGCTACCTTTCCTTACTCGTACAGTGCTCGGTCTCTGCCTGGAGCAGCTGGGGTTGGCCCGCCCAGAGCCAATCCGAGGCCACGGTACGGACTGCTGCTACCATGTACGAATACGGACAGGGTGGTGCTGCTGCTGAGGCGCCGTTGAAACGGAGTGGCGTCCATGTTGGTCGCAGAGACGTGGCACGCGGGAGGAAGCATGGCGACCTGTCTGCAAAACATCCGCCCCCAAGTCCCGTACCTTGCTTACTGGAGAAATGAAGGACTACACGGCGCCCGGCTGCGATCCACCGCGCCAACCCGCCCGATTTCGCGGGAGTCGAGAGTGCCGCCGACGGATGGCTGCCCTGCCCAGGATGGATCTGCGGGCCTCGTTTCGCCCACCAGCTGCGTCCCGACTCCTGTGTCTTCTCGGGTCCTTTGTCGAGCCGCGCGTTGCCCCTGGCTGGTGCTGAAACTGGCTCGTTGGCTGGCCCTGGCACGGCCAACTATGACGGGATTGCACTCTTATTACTTGCACCCTCGGAGACAGCGGATCGTTGTTTGCGCTGGTTGACGATCGCCTCCAAACGAGGCGCGACTTCGTGTCGTGCCAGCCCCACCCAGCCCAGCCGCCTCGCTGGGTTGCAGCGTCGCACACCACCCACTTCATCCTGCGCCTTCACGTCGGCCACGGTTTCCCAATCCCGGCCTAATAAGGATGCTGCCGTGCAGCTATTCGCTCAGCCGTCAGCCCACACTCCGACGTTTTTTGCGGTACCACGGGGCCCGTCTTGCTTCCCGGCCCAATGGCGGCGGCGAGCGGCCTTTGTGACTTGCATGGCCCGCTAGGCTCCTGCGCGCACCATGTCGTCGTCTGAAGCACCTCTGTGGAGGACAGTCTCGCTCCTACAGCGCCGCAGCGTCCTGCTGCTCACTTCCGGCGAGATCCACGATCCGTTCGGCTGCCCCTGGACGCAAGCACTGCCGCTTGCCTGGGAAACTGCGAGCAATAGGAGGTCCATGTACGGCAGCACTCAATTCACAAGCAGAGGAGCGTACAACATGCACTTCCAGGCCAATTGAAGCGCATGCATGCGCGACATGGAGGGTGGGGACTGGCACACGCAAGCCGGCGTTTCTCGCAAGGAACGCCACTAGAAGCCTCGATGCTATGTGCCCATCGTGCTTCTTTGTTCTCGCTCCTCGGCACTGTACCGAGAAGATGGTGCTGCTCTACGTGGCTTGCATTGCAGCAGTCCGATTGCACAGTCCTGCCTCCTCTTCGCTCCCTTTGAGTAAGCTCCCCCTTACTCTCCCCTACTCTCTCTTTGCCTCGTTCTCTCTCACTCTCTAGACGTCTAAACCCTGCCATCATGAGACGACCTTGATCTCCGAGGCTGCTGCCACATCTGTCGACATTCCCTGTCGCCATTTTACCTACGTCTTCCCCACTCACAACCCGGCGGCCTTTGGCTTTGATTGTTTCTGGCCGTCGGTTGCACCCCTGTACGGAGCCTGGTGTATTGTGACCCGGCAGGCTCGCATCTTGGTGCCGACCCTGGTCTGTCTCTCGCACCCCTCATTGCCAGGGTACGAGTATGTCCTCCAAGCCCACGCCCCTCCGCATCAGCGTTGCTCTTCCCATTGGTCCCTTACAAGGACCTTCAGAAACGGTCATGCGTTCAACCGTGCAGTTCGACACAACTCATGGACTGAAGGGCCAATAAGCTGGTCACATATGTCCCAGCCGAGATGTTGTTGTTGTGGAGTCGAGGCCTTTGCTGGGCGACCATCCCTGGCCCTCATCTGCCTCATTCGCCTTGGCTTCATGTGCTCGCTCGCCAGGGTTGCTGTCACGCCTCCTGTCGGTACGGCCAGTGCCTTGTGCCCCAACCGTGCGGCCAACCTAGGCGGCATCATTACGAGTACAGCAATGACTTTGTTTGAGCAACTGTGGCGCTGGAAGCGGCCAGCCTTTACGAGGATATCGCTGGCCGTACGGCGGATCATTGCATCCGCTTCCGGCGAGCTCGAGATACATACAGCCTACTCAAGGGAATTTGGAGCTCGATTCTCGGCTTGTTCACGAGGTGAATCCTGGCCTTCAGGTCCAGGACGAGCCGCGACATCTGGGGCAGCCAGCGCTGGCTGAGCGAAATTCGAGCTCCGCGGACGAACTAGGTCGCCAGCAACTACTCGTACGAGTGTGTCCCTGAGGGAGATGCTTTCTAAAGACAACCAAGTACTGCTTATCATCCTATCGCGTTCAATAGTGCCGGGTGGCTCTCGAGATCCATCTCGAAAGTCCCTGCGGCTCCGCAGACGATCCTGCCCGAGACAGCAGGCTGGACGACTTACAACCGTGCAAGGCCCGTCACGGGTAGGGTGCGGCTTTTCACGAATCTAGAAGCCTCAAAACGTGCATCGGCCACCCGCCGCCGCCTCCTTCATCAGGTACGGAGTACCACATACCCCCACAAGCTTCTGCCCATCGATATCCGCCGCCGCTTGCAGGGGTGGCTCCGGTCCTGCTGGCGGGCCCTGACTCGACTGTTTCTACTCCTACGTCGCCTCCAGAGGCATTGGATTTCATTCCACCTTCTACACGCTCTGGAGCCTGGATGTCTGTGGAAACACGCAACTGCGGCGAGCACTTGTTGTGCGCAGGTTCCTATTCCAAACACAGCTTCCCTTCCCTGGGGACAGCAACCCTCTCCCGAGGCAGTCATCAGCTGTCCATACCCCCACACAAGCGGCCGTCGGTCTGCCTACCAAGTCCTGGTTGCCATATTATATCCCCGATCCCACCTCGTGGACCGCGAGGCTGGCCCAAATACTACCCTCTTTCAACTCAGTCTGCAACACAAACCTGAACCTTCACCCGCACTCTAACTTCGCCGGCGTACCGGGTCGCATAGATATTAATGCTGGATGGCCGACTGCTAACGACGACCGCGCTATATTTGGAGTACGTCCTGTGCACCGACGGTCCAAGTCGAGGACATCGAGTCGCGGGCCGTGTTAAGTATCGGCTCTTCCATCGCCACCCGACCTCGTCCAACGAACTCCGTGTGCAACAAACGGCCAACATACCCTCGTCGGAGCTTGATCGATTTCTTCTGGCTCTTTGGCTTTGGATGCCAACGATATCGGCGCGAGGGGTCAACGCCAGAGTCTCCTTCCATATCGCCACTCGGCGTTTCGAACTCCCCGACCTCGACCTCAACACCTGGTCAAGCGTCTGACCACATCGCGACCTTCGATAGCATCTTGAAGGACCGACCGTTGCCCCAAGCCAGCTACTCAGGAACCCCCGTACCAAGGCTGGCCCTACTGGCTTTCGCCACGCGCAAGCACCATTAACATCAACAATACTTGGACCCAGGCCGGAAGGACTTCCCCAATGCTCATCACTCGAATCTGTGATACTGAGCGCAGCCCTTGGCCATTTCGCAAGCACAGTGCGTCCACCCATCGGCCGGAAAGTCCACGCATGTCGGACAGGTACGATCTTCCATTTCCGGTTCAGCCTGACTGGCAGGGGCAGTACTCGTATCTCCCGCAACACGACAGCGACATCTTCTCGAGACCCTTTGGGGATAACAGTAACGCCGCAGAGGAGTTTCGACGGCCTCAGCTGACGGCTGAAGGGGGACAAGCAGGTCTGGACCCTCATGTGAAGAAGGAGCAGGCCTCCCCGGAGGGCTTGCGTTGTGCTGGCGACCCTCTCGGCCCCAGAAACGTCAAACACCCATCGCCAGGGGAGGATGAGTCCATCTTCGCCGAGAAACGGGGTGGGTTTGGCCGTGGACATTCATCGGCATCTACCGAACCCTTTCCGAGATCATCGGGACCAAACCACTTTCGCACGGTACTATCAATCGACGGAGCCTCAGAGCCGGGACCAAGCCGATATGAACGAGATGTAAAGGAACTTATGACCGGAGAAGAGGGGGATTTTGAAGGAGATGATGATGAGGCGATTGGTGGAGAGGGAGAATCTACCGGGCGACCGCAGACGATGGCAGAACGTCTGGCAGCGCGCCGGAAGATGAAGAGGTTCAGGTATTGCCTTTCTGCCGAAGGGAAAATTCCACTGTGCATGCGCTGACGGGTTCTAGGCTCACGCACCAACAGACGAGATTTCTGATGAGCGAGTTTGCAAAACAACCCCATCCAGACGCTGCCCACAGGGAAAGATTATCACGGGAGATTCCGGGACTGAGCCCTCGACAGGTCCAAGTCTGGTTCCAGAATAGGTAAGTTACGGTATGGAAAGAGACAAGAGTTGGCATACTGACCGTCACGGCGTAGGCGAGCGAAGATTAAGAGGCTGACTGCCGATGACCGTGACCGCATGATCAGGATGCGGGCAGTTCCGGACGATTTTGACAACGTGCAGGCACTACACTCCCCTTACGGCGCAGTCCATGGCATCGGAGAAACCCTCTCACCGGGAGAAGCCGCGAACCCATCCTATGGAAACCACATGGTGAGACCATTAATGGTTGACGTTCGCCGACAGGAGGACGCCTACATGTCCCCTACGGGTCTCACGCCGTCTTTTGGAGGAATTGAACTCGGTCAACCCGGGGGAATGGGAAGTTCCGACATGGTGTCACCGATTTTATCCGTTTCAAACGATAGGTACACTGCGGGCGGCCTTGTGTCGGCAACTTCGAGAACGTCGAACCCGCACCTGAGCCAACAGAGCAGCGTGGAAAGCCCCTCGCACCTGGGCCGGCCAGGACTGAGGCAGGGCCCGCCGATGCATTTGCGAGAATCGATTCCCAGATCTACGTCTGATTCGCTGCAGTCTCCACTGCGTACGAACATGTCGTGGAAATCAGACTCGTTTGACTACTCTGTCTACCATGGAGGGAATACTACGGCCTCTTCGGCAGTTGATCGCCACCAATCAAGTTATCAGACCGGTCAGATAGCATCAGCTGCGGGCAGTGCCTTGGGAGGATTCGAACCATCGTCTTATTCTGGTAAGCTACGTTTGAATCAAAGCCGGGTGAAGCGTTTGGGCTAATGCATTACTGCAGGTAGCCACAACCAGCCAGCATCCTCGGGCTTGAGCTACTCAAATCTGCAACAGTCATCGCAGAACCGGTCCCGCGCAAGATCTTCCTCGGACTCTCTGGCCCTGAGCGTCGATTTCGGCTTTCGAGATACATATCGACCCCCCATATCTGGCCCGCCGACAAGCTCCCCCCCCAATCCCAGCAGAACACAGGCGATGGCGCGGACGACGAAGCAAGACGACACTTCGGTTTACTCTGCGAGCTACCCCCCGGCTCCTCTTTCTGCGGCCCTGAGCCTGTCGCCACCGCGAACTTTCAGCGGTCGAGTGGGCGCGAACGAATATTCTGCTCCGCAGATGAGCGCACCGATTACAGCTCAGAGCGAATTTGGACGAGAATTTCATGCAAGCGTGACGGGCCAGCCGTCGAGCTCGTCGATGAAGGACTACTTCGAAAGCGGATCTATGGGGTACAGCGAGGGGTAGGGTGGGACTATCGACAAGGAGCAGCGTCCATTCTGTTTGCCAACGCAACGAGAATCGAGAGACAGCTCTCGTTGATGTTGCCGACATGTTTGATTTGAAGGGGCTCCCAAGTTTTGGTCCAGGAAGAGCTGACACGGCGTCTGCTCCGACGGCCACAGCGAATGGATACAAAGGTTGCTTGGCACTTGGGGCGGCCTCCTTCGCCACCCTCGTTTTCTCTACTTTGATATTGTCTTGTGTGTCTCGGCATGGACAGGCTGGGACACGGAGTTCCAGAAGCAGCTGGCTCTCTAGAGCGGGCCGCTACTTGGCCGACAGAATGCGTTTTGGGACTACGAGTTTTCACTGGAGTTGGAAAAGTACCGGCGTGACAAGGGCATATTTGTACTGGGCGTGTTTGGGCATGGGAACCCGGTGTTTGTTTTTGGGTATGTGTCTGGAAAACCCAGGCTGCGCCTCTAGTATCTGGGATGCCTCCAAACATTGTAATAATGAAACGATTTACTTTGAGAATTGTTTCGTCCATCCCACACGGTTCTCCGCCACTGTCACGAGTCACAAGACGAAGATGCGAGGTGCATGTGACGAGGTAACCCTGCGTACATTGGGCGGGCTCGAGACATCAAACCCTGATCCCTCACCATCCCAAGTCCCCCTTGACAGGCTCCTGGGCTGCCACGAAACTCGAGCGATCCGTGGGCTCGTGTCCCCTGCTCGAAATAGCCACGCGCCCGTGGCAGGCGCAGGCGCGCACGTCCGTTCGGGGCCCGGGGCCCGGGGCTGCTTTGCTCGTAGATCTCCGGGGGAGGCCATGGTCGAAGGCGACTTGCGGCCTCCAATCTGAGACATGCAGGCAGAATGAAGTGTGGCGTGACGCCGATCCTCCCTCAGATCATTGCATTTCGGGGGGCCGGGGCCGGGGGCAGAGGGAAGGCAAGGGGGAACGGACGGCTCGGCAGCTGAATTCCGGGAGAGACGTATCATAACATCATGTACATGGCCCTGCAGACGGCAGTTTTTGGTGCTTTGGCGATATGTGTGCTGTCTGGTGGCCGCCGGTATGTGGGATGATGGCCTCGATGGGTCTTCTGAGATGTCGCGGGCGGAGGCACAGAGACAGGTTGATGGGGACAAGGTGCATCTTCGGATCAGGCAGAAGCTTGGCATGAGATGAGGTACCGAGTAAGCGTGTGATTCAGCGGCCCGCCCTTTGCGGCTTGCCGAGCAAAGTTTGTTTGGTTGTCGTGTTAGTCGGGCCGTGATGCCGCCTGCTACGACTCATGCGGCCGCCTTTAAACTACATCCGGCTTCAGGTGGAGGCTCTCAACAACACACTTGACGCCTCAACGAAAGGGGGAAAAGCCCTCGAGTCCTCCCTGTCTACCAAGGCAACTGCTGTCCCCTCCTATGCAAAAACGAGCCGGCCTCGCCGTCCCTCTGCCCGCCCAGGATCTCGAGTATCCCAGCGGCACTCGTCTCCGAGCTCTCGGCGCCACTATCCCGCCTGCGCTGCCGATCGCCCTCGCCCGTCAGGTTGGTGACGACGTACCCCGGGCAGTAGGCCCAGACCCTGGCGCCCCAGGGCGAGTAGGCGGCGTGCATGCACGCGGTGGCCATGTTGAGCGCGGCCTTGGACATGCGGTACGCCTCGGCGGGGAGGTCGTAGGAGGCGTGGCTCGGGTCGAGGCGGATGCTGATGGAGCCGATGGCGGAGGAGACGTTGATGATGCGCGGGTCCTTTGACTTCCGGAGCAGCGGGAGGAGGGCTTCGGTGAGGACGAAGGGGCCCACGGTGTTGGTGTTGAGGGTGTCGAGCAGCTCGGCGCGGCGGTCTCTGGAACCGCGGACGACGACGCCGGCGTTGTTGACGAGGGCGTCGAGGACGCCAAAGTCTGCCGAGATCTTCTCTGCTGCGGCTTTGATGGTGTCGTCGTTGGTCACGTCCAGCTCGAGGACGCTGAGAGTTCCGGCGGGCTTGCGTTCCTGGAGCTCCTCGAGGGCCTTGGCGCCCTTGGCGAGGCTGCGGCAGCCCATGATGACATGGTTAGATGGCGAAGCAGCGGCCACGGAGTAGCTTGCGTCGTATCCGATGCCAGAGTTGGCGCCTGTGTAGTTGTCAGTCTGCCTTGGCCGGTTCTGCTTTCGGGGTACGAACTGACTTCTCGGCTCTTCGTGTGGCGCATGCTTTTACTGACCTGTGATGAGAATGATTCTTTTAGCAGCCATGGTTGTTACTATGTTGCGTAAGAGTCTTCAAGAGATGACGTTTCCAAGAGAAGGAGTTTCCAGGATCAAGCTCATCTTGCAAGTCGCTGACGCTCATACTTGTATGACTTTAGATGTCGGATTTTGCGACACTATTGCTTCCAGTCTCCGTGAATCGGTCTGCCTCGACTTCTAAACTCCGCCATAAAATGCGCCACGACTCCACGAGTGGCTAGCTTGTAGGTTGTAACAACTAGTCTCGGACTTAGGAGCAGGATAAGCCCGGCTGAACCCAATTCGCTAGAATCGGGCTTTATTGATTCACTGGGTTGATGAATTTCTTGCAGGTGATGGAGATGGCCTGAGAGAAGTTGTTCGTCGGGGTCTGGCGATGCGTGCGGCTGAGGGACGGCTGTGTCGGAGGAAGAATCCCTCTTGTTGTGTTGCCGCCCCTGTCTCGCATCCCGTACACGGGCCGAGTGTGACTATATATGGCAGTGGACAATCTGGCTACAAGTCTTACATCTCTTTTACTCATGTTGTAAGCTCTACTGTGTCTGTCTGACTAAAGCGCCTTTCCTCACAAAGTCAATATCCCCTCTCCCAGTGCGGATGCGTCTCCCCTTGCACCTCTAGCAACCCACCCGTCAACAACGCATCCTCCCGCACCCGTAGCCAAAGAGGCTCCAACTCCTTGCTTTGCTCAAAGTGCACACTCGCCCATCTCAGATGCGCCGCAAACGTCCCCGGCGCCCTATCCGCGTCCGCGTTCGCCGGCTCGTCCCATATCCGCGCCAGGTACTCCCGCTGGTCCGTCACCAGCCCGTGGGAGAGCTTCATCGTCGACGACGTGGCCAGGATGCCTGACACAAAGGCCTCGGCTTCCTTCCACGCCTGGTCGTCTGCGCCGCCGCCGCCCTCGCGCTGCCGGCTGAGCATGTCGAACTGCCTGCGGCCGTCCCAGTGGGTGAGCGCCTGTGCCCAGTACGCTTCGCTGACGCACTCGTAGAGGAGGACTCTCTCGGCGAAGAATGCGGGGCCGTCCCAGGCGAGGGACGGGTCGCGGGTGTGGCGGAGCCGTTCGAGGCAGAACATCTGGGCGAGGTAGTCGACGAAGTTGGCGTACTCAAAGGCTGGCGGCTCACCGGTTGACGATGGGACTTCGTATCGCGGGAGATGGCGCAAGAGGGCATGGTTGCTCATGCCCGTGGTCCTTTCGGTGCCCTCCCATACCTTGACGAAGATGTCGTGCCAGTACTTGACGGCCACGCAGCCCTTTCTTGCGGCAATGAGCCCGTTCCAGAACATGCCCACCTCGTCACTTATCGTCATCTTGAAGCCCGCCAGCTCCAATGGATTCTGCGGGTCTCCTAGCTTGTTCCAGCACATATCATCCAGCCCGCGGAATAGCATAAAGCCAACATCGATCCAGACCCCTCCGTAGAGGTACAACAGCGGCAGGCGAACCAGGTCCGCGGCGTGCGGCGCCACGTGCGGGCCCTTCATCGTCTTCCGGAGGAACGCCTCGGGGAAGAACTTTATCGTGTCGGACATGTACCGGGAGTAGTGATTCGGCGAGCCCTCGACCATGTCGAGCACGCGGACGGTCCAGGAGGGATCGTGGCGGCGCGCCCAGCCGATGATGTTGCGCTGGCACCAGGGCTTGCAGGCGGCGAGGCCGCGGTCCCAGAAGGCCCAGATGTTCTTCTCCGAGCTGGGGTCGACGGGCTTGAAGGTTTGGAGGTCTGCGAGGATTTCCTCGTCGGAGCGCTTGTCGAAGGGGGGTGAGGCTGTCGTGGAGCCCATTGTGAGTGGTGTTGTCAACGGTTCGTGTGTAAATGAAGGACTGCTGTATGTCGACGGGGCAGTTGGCGCTTGACGACTCTATATCTACACCGATGAAGACAGCGACGCTGGATACCAAGAATTGTCTCACTGGTAGGCTCGTTCATGTAAGACGGGCACTGGCACGGGCGTTGGGGCTCTTTATACTCTGCTGATCGAGTCTGACGGCCTCCTCCACCTACCTCACCTAGCCACCACAACTCCCTTCCACTCCGGCAGCATCCGAGCGCACAGAGCGTCATTATTTACACTTTCCTTACGATAGGTGAATCGCGAAATTAACAGTCTTGATATATTTGGAAATTCTCGCCGTCTATCGCCGCGAATGTGGCTCTTCTACAAGACACATTTGCGCCCATCCCCCAAAGACCAAGCCGCCCAACGCCATGATGCCCCAAAACAAGGAGTCGTCCCTCGGATGCTCCAGTATCTTGCCGTATAAGCCCATGCAAATCAAGACCCTCTCTACGCTCGCACTTAGCAGCGTATTTGAGATCTGAACGCCCGAAGACGTCACCGACACGCCCCCCGTAAGCAACGGGTCCAGCATCAGGCCCAGGCTGGCCAGGAGGAGCAGCGTGCCACTCCGGCCCAGCCTCACCGGCAGCGTCCTCATGCCATCCCTCCTGTCCTCTTCCATGTCCCGTATGTCGCATGCCGTCTCGCGGAAGAACTGGTACAGCACGGCGAGACAGAGGCTGCGCGTGCGGAGGGACCGCTCCGTGCACTGCGCGTCGTTGCCGTGGCAGAAGTAGAACATGCTCGTGTCGGCGGTCACGTAGCCCATGCAGACGGCGACGACGAGCGATTTCGCTTCTCGGAACTGATTTCATGCAAGTCAGCGTGCGCTTCGAGAGCGAAGATTGGCGAGAGGGGTGGGCGCACGACAGTCTTTGGCTTGCATAGCTGGAGCCGGAGCCCCGAGGACGGCGACATGACGGGGATGCAAGGCGTGCCCCAGCACAGCCCGATAAACGAGAAGCGGTACATTTGTATCGCCGTCTGAAAGCCGCTGTAGTACGTGCAGGCGAGCACGACGGACCACAGGGAGTATATCCAGAGCGTCCACACCCATTTCCAAGGCCGCTGGGGCAGCGGCACGTCCTTGTACGTATCGTACGCTGCGGAGCCGAGCCGTCAGTATCCTGTACGGTTTGAGATGTCATGAACGAAGCTCCTTCTGCGACTTACAGTCGACGAGAGCCGCCGCCGTGCCTATCATCCCGAGCAGCGCCGGCGGAAACTGCAGCGACCCCGTGGCCGTGTAAATCGCCGCAATCGCGGGGACGAGATGTCCCAGGCCCATCAGCGCGGGCATCACCCCGAGGCTGAAGAATGTGTGGCCTCGGGAGCTGCTGCCGCCCTCCATGGTATCGGCAGCGGCACGGTGAGCGTCTTTACTCATGGGAGAAGCCTGGTATCCATTGCTCACGGCTGGGCTCGACGAAGACGCGTTTCGAATCACACCGGCCTGTTGACAATGGACATTTCTACGAGCGATGGGCTATGAGAGATATAAGACTTGACCGCTGCCCGGCCGACTGCAGAATCCTTCACGGATCCCAGCCTTTGTCTTGGAAGTAGCGGCAACCACCCTCGTCTTCTGATATCTCACCTGCATGGCAGTTCAACTTCAACCGGTGAGTAGTATTATGTATGCCCGCCTTCCTCTCTGCAACTCGCCTGCGGGGCAGTTGGAGACCGGTCGAGTGGTGGATCGCCCACGATGGCGGCCTTTGTGCAACCGTAAGCCGTAATGTTTTGAGGTTGCATCGCGAGGCTGTGAGTGGCAGCCAACGCGCATATTCTGTGCCGACAATCCTCGTCATCGAGATGACGTAGCTCCTGTCTTCTCTTGTTGCTCTGCTTGCTTCAATTCAAATTCATTTCGGCCCTTCTTTGCCTATCCTCGCTGCAGTTATCCAGCGTAGGGATCAATGAGCATCATGCATCTGGCGCCCCTCCCCCACACCAAGGACCGCTCTCACTCACTTCCAAGGTTGTCCAAGCAGGAGTGGTTCTTCGGACTATTCCTGCGTGAAAGCCACCTACGTATCTCAGAACCTACCGGCATATGCACCACGCTGCAATCGCCTTTGCGTCGAATCCCTCGCTCTCATCCCACGCCACTCAGCACCACACCACCAGCTCTTGCTGGGTTCGGCAGGAGGCGCGACGCTCACTCGGCGTCGTCAGGCTCTTGCTTGAAAGCGGTCAAGACAGCTCTTGCCTGTGAGTGGTTGACGGCGTGATCGCGAGGCGGGTCGGGCGGCCATCCGTAAGACAACTCCCAGCGCCGTTGCCTCTGCCCTCCACTCCGAACCTTCTGCAAGTGCTGCTTCAAGGAGAAGCAAGAGGAGGAGCAGACAGCTAGCCAAATATACTTGTATTCTCCTTGACGTGAGTGGTCTCACGCCATGCAGCTTACGCCTCGGCTGGAGGCGACGTGCTCGTAGCGATACATCCCGCAACATGATCCTTGCTTGTCAGCACTGCACTGCTGTAGCTAATCAACGGCCACTCGTTGCTGTACTCGTAAGCGGTGACTTCCGGCTGAATCCCGTCACTTCTGCTGCGACCATACTCAATCCTACATCTCCCCATCATCGCGGATAAGTTTTGTCCGTTGCGGCACAGCCCATTACTCTCATCGCAAGACGTGCTCGTCGACCTGTCTGGCAAAGCAACGATGGGTCTGCTTCACTTGGAAACATGGCAAACGCTCATGCCCTGCGTTGTAGCCTATGTTGCAATCGCAACTGTGGTGGCTTGGATCGCCCATCTTCTCGAGCCCGCCGTCTCGGCTTCATTGTCGCCCAAGTATGAGCCGTATCGCTGGGTCAAGGGGAAACGCGGCCTGCTTCAGTTCTTCTCGGTGGCGTATGACTGTGTATTCAATGCCGGCGGCCTCTTTGTTATCGCGTATGACAAGGTGGACAAACGCAGTTGCAGTGTCTCGATGGACGTCGGTCCACTGACATCGAACAGATTCGCAACACCGCCAACGAGGCTTTCCTCATCCCCTTCCCCCATTCGAACACGGGATTCATGCTCCTACTCCCCCTGCAGCTCATCGCCGAATACGCTCGCCAGCCCGAATCAGTCGTCTCGTTTAACAAGTACGTCCGGGACGTGATGCACCCCAAGTACAGCCTGTTCGGAGAAAACGTCCTAGACAACAACACCCAGAAGCCCATCGTGTATCGGGAGCTGTTCCAGAAGCTGCCCGACAAGATGGGCATGATGAATGAGGAGCTTGTCGGTGCCCTCGACGACGTGCTTCATCCGCAGCTCGACGAGAACGGGGAGATGATCATCAACATGTGGGACACTGCGACCAAGTTTCTGTCGCGCACGAGCAACCGCATCATTGTGGGCTATCCCCTGTGCCGCAACCAAGAGTACCTCGATGCCACGGTTCACTACGCGGTGAACATGTTCTCGCTGGCCGTGTACATGCGATTCATCCCGCCGTTCCTCCAGCCGTATGCAGTGCAATCCGACGATGTCAAAAGAGCCTATGCTGACCCTTCCCAGGCTATTGGCACCACTGGTACAAAAACCTCTGAAAAGGGACCGCGATATCGTTGCCAAACATGCGGTTCCCATCATTGAGGAGCGGATGAAGATTCTTGAGGAAGCAGAGAAAAAGGGAGTCGAGCCCAACTTGCCTGTACGTCCCTGCCACTTACACCTCCCCTGCCAACTGTCTTTGTTTGAAGTCTGACATGTATGCTGCTCTAGAATGACCTGTTGAGCGCCGCAATTAAGGTGGCTCTAAAGGACCCCAACCGTGCCGTGGAGTACAAGCCCATGATGCTGGTCAACAGGATCCTCGCCTTCAACTTCCTGCAGTCATATTCCAACACCCTGACGCTCACCAACTCGGTGTACGACCTCATCTCCCTGCCCCAGGACCTGTTTGACGAGACAGTCGCCGACCTGCGAAACGAGATCAACACGCAGCTTCAGAAGCAGGAGGGATGGACGCACGACTTCGTCAACAGCCTGGATATCATGGACTCCTTCATCCGCGAGAGCCTCCGCGCGAATCCCATCGGCGAGGTCGGCCTCGAGCGCACAATCATACACAAAGATGGGTTCACCTTCTCCAACGGCTTGCACGTGCCCAAGGGCGCCACACTTGCAGCGCCCCTCAAGGCTATCCAGCAAGATGCCAACAACTACCCTGGCGGTTTCAACCCGAAGCGAGCACTCCAGGATCCCTCGCACCCAAAGATCACAACAATATCTCCCGACTTCCTGAACTTTGGGCTGGGTCGGCCAGCGTGTCCTGGGCGATGGTTCGCGTCCAATCTCCAGAAACTTGCTCTGTCACATCTCCTCCTGGAATATGACTTTGTGCGCGTTGAGAAGCGGCCACCGGGTGTGCGAAAGGTGACTCTGGTCGAGCCCTGTGGACGGTCACGCATCGTCCTAAGGAAACGGAACCTGAAAGCTCCGTGAAACAACGGCGGACGGAGGACTGAAATGCCCGTCTTGGCAGAGGGTTGAGTCGATAGGGTACGTGAGTCGGGGAGAATGTAAAGCGCACTCACGGCGCTGCCTTGAGAGCAAAGGAACAGTGACTTGAGTCTGTATTCACATATCGGGGCTTCGGAATTCTTTAGCGAACGGAACGGAACAACGGCGTTGTCAAATTAAGGATAATTTAAACACTGGCCTATTGCGAAGCCTTTTGTGCGTGGATGTCTCCATCATCGGCGGTTATGGACCTGTCTTGTGTCTGCTACTGCCCGTAGTCGTCCCAGATGCAATTGTCATCCTATACTACGATTGGATGGTGTATGTTTCTCCCCTCGATGCGCAGGAACGTGTGAACCCATTTGCTGGCAAGCGCTGTTCACTGGAACTGGAACTACAGCCTGTCGCGGGCGTGATACGACGATCGACAAGGTAATGGAAGGAAGCCGTGGCGTTTATGGGGTCGCTGCTCTACTCTTGTAGACAAAGCACCACCGATCTCGGGGGCTCTGGAAGGGCTGGGCGGCTCGGAAGATCGGCGCCTGACTTACCTGCAGAGACTTGGTCAGCCTGCGCTCTTGAGATGATGGGGTGATTGACGGGCAAGTGTGTGTGTACCAGTCAGGTGTTGCCAGTATCCTCCTGCAACCAAGTGGTTGGCGGTCCACAACAGTAGATGTGGCCGTCGACGCGTCCAAGGCTGGTAGGTTTACCAGAGACGGTGTCATCATGTGGGAGATTGTGACGGGCTGTGGGTTCAATCACGTACGTACCTTGCATTGGGTGACAATCCGGTTCGTCGCTGGCCAGCACGCAAGGCCACAGCAAAGTGCCGGCCGGTGCACGACCAGCAGTGGCATGCAGAGCCCAGCCCATCTCGTCCAACTGGTAAGCATGTTACTTGCATCAGGTCATCACCGCATCATGGAAGCCGCACGAGGGGCCCTCGTGATGATGGTTTTAGGCAAGGTTATGGAGGTTTGCTCTCGACCACGTATCGGAGCCGTCAGCAGCATCGGTGGCTGAACAGAGTCAGAGCAGGCCGGCGAAGAATTGCGATGTGGTGGTCTTGGTTTGTATGTATAGAAGGGGGAAAATTCCAGCGTGCCAGGCGACTAAAGACTAAATGCTTGTGCTGGGTCATGTGACTTTAGGCGACGGGCAGCAATTCACTGCGCCGAGCCCCGCCTGCCGTCGGGGATCAGAAGCCAGCAGCAGGCGAGGCGAGGAGGGCGGATGCCAACCGACAAAAAGAAGTGGGGCTTCTCGGTCGAGGGAGGCGGGTGGGGCTCTCCAGCTGTGCTCAGCTGGTGCAGGTGCGGTGCGGTGCGCTGGGTCCATCGCTGCTGCCCTCTGTGCAACGGCGTGAGGCGTGCCTGCCCAGCGCTGGCGCTCACCTCATCGCTCTCCCCGGAAATTGCCTCGTCTTTCCGTCACGACCTCGCTCTCGCCTCCAACTCCTCCCCTCTCCACCACCACGCCCTCAATCCTCCTCCTCCCACAACACGCCCTGACGACATTTTACGACGACGCACGACCGCCGCCCACTGCGCCGCAGCGGCCGCTCACCTACGATCCTCGACACGCCCGCTTTCCGCCCGCTCCTTTGCACCCCGACTCGCCCGCAGCGCAGGGAACCCGCCCGAGGAGAGAGCTGTGCATGTCGTTCATTTGAGCACAGCGAAGCGCAGCGCAGCGACACCTCGGTCGGCGGCCTGGCGCGACTCGCCGCACCGTCCCTCTGCGCCCGTCTTGTCGTTGGGGGCATCCACCATGTCTTTCCACCCTCAGACGCCTCAGAGTCCCTGCCGCTTCTCGCCCGCGACCACCGCCTCGGATCCCAACATGAGCCTCTCCTCCGCCTCCATCGCCACGGGCACCACCCTCCCGACGCCCGCGCACAGCGTCAACGGCGGCAACTCGCAGCCCGACGCCCTCATGGCTGACGAGTCGCCGCACAAGAGGAAGCGGCCGCTCGATGATGTCGGCGACCGCGACCAGAAGAAGATGCACCTCGAGGACCGCAAGCTGGGTATTGAGGACCTGCACCTCGATGTCGGCGACAAGTACCTGCTTTGCCAAACTCGTAAGACTGCTTTCTCTGCCCTCTTCTCCTCACTTCTTTCCCGGAAACGTGGTCTCGCTACCAACGGGGATGGTGCTGGGAGAACTACTTGTTGACACTGCCGTCCTCTAGTCCATCCGCAGTCGCTCCCCCCGACGTCGGAGGATCTGTTCGAGATTTTTGGACTCACAGACCTCGCCGCTGAAGTAGCTCGAGAGAAGCCCAACGGAGAGAAGAATGCCCTGCGCAAAACCTACAAGGGCCACATCAAGCGGCTGGGTGTCGCGGGCCATTTTGACGTCCAGAAGAAGAAGGAAGAAGAGCCATCCGACTTCGTCGCCATGATTCAAGTTCCTGAGCTGGAGTGGAATGTGCATCAAGTCAAGGGCCGGGAGGTCGGCGACGGCCTCTCGGAAGCCACTCTTTCCAGCCTTGGTCGGGCCTTGACCATGTCCAAGGGTCCGATCCCCAAAACAATCTGGGACACCTCTGTTCTTGGGGACCTCGCCCCGGCGAATGGAGACGCTTCCAAGCCAGTGTCTGCGAAACCCACCGCACCCAACACACCGTTGTCATCCACACCAAACGTCATGGGCCGATCGAAATCGCACCTGCCGCCGGGTCACGACCCCACGCGACCTCGGAGGAACATCAAGAAGCGATCCTATGGCGACAGCAGCTTTGAGGGCTACGGAGAAGGATTCCCTGACGATGATGCGAGCATGGATACTGGGTATTCGACTGGAGAGGGAGAAGCTGGGCAGAAACGGCGGAAGAAGGTAAGCGGCTCTCGTCGCCGGCGTCGCTGAACAACCCCCTTCTCTAACATCAACCAGAGCTCTGGGAATTCTCCTCCCTACCCAGCCATGCGCCAGCAGAGCTATGGGCCTGGGATGGTTGGTGCTTGAGTTTCACCGCGATTCTAGTTTCTGTCCACATATACCCAGTCGATTTCTTCTCCTCGGACAGTCACCCGGCCGACCCGTCGCTCTGATCAGAGCATCGACACCGGCCCCACGATCTTTCTTGCATGCTACGGGGTGGACAAAAGTATGGCATCGGTTTGGTAACACGTACAGGGTATATCACGATACATGACGGCTGCGCCACAGAGGAACGGCCTGTTGCTTTGCATTTCGGACGGAGGGGTTCAGGGGCACTGGTCTCTTTGTCAACAAGCACGGCGTTAGGGGGTAGGTAAATTGTTTTGCCCGGAAAGGCCATGAATCCGGAGTCTCTTTGGACCCTTTGTGTTTTTGCATGTTGTCTTTTGATCTCTTGCTCGTTTTGAGGGTTTTCCTTGGGGTCTCAAAAATACCAGACGGTAACGTCACGGACCGGTCGGGGTCAGCGCCGACGACCGTAATGGGCTAACAAGCGCAAATGTGTTGTTTTATTATTTGTGTGTTCTTTCATTCTTGCGTCGCCACTTTCTTGTTGTGCCCTGAGGGCTTGGGGTCTAGATACCAGTAGATGGACCAATTCAACGGTGGTCGACAGCGGATCTTGAGAACCTGTGCGGCTTGTGTTTGCAGTGACGTTTCTCTGGAGTCTTGTACAAGGCTCTTACTGTGGCAATGTGAGGTGTTCGGTGTGCCGAGAGGCACATGCCGAAGTGTACGTGAAGCAAGTGGCGCGTGCCCTACCAACATTCTTCGTCGTCACGATGGAAGCTCCACGCCGAACCAGTTCTCTCAATACTCCGGTACTTCGTATTCGTATTTGCAGGCAAATAACACCCTATTCAAATACACATTTCAACGTTGTCCCGCCCAAATGCACAAACGCCCCTTGCCGCTGGGTGCCCTCGAGCCAGTCAACCCCTATATTAAGCACTCACCCACCAAACGTTGCGTTTCGCCGTCGTGGGAGCTGGAGCCTCATAGCCCTCGCTCTGTATACCAAACCAAAAGACAAAAGAGCAGAGTTGGATAATTACAGGAGAAGTGGGCGAAAATGTGGGAGAAAAAGACAGACTGTGAAGGTCATGTGTGAACGTTCATGTCGTGTGATTCGTTGCCTGACGTATCCAGTGTTCGATATTCTGCCCCCGTCAGGGCAGCACGCAGATATCTCATCGAGCCCTATCCTACAGTATTGCGCAACTTTGGCATAAAGCCGACTTGGTCCAGTGAGTCGAGTAGACGCTATTGCTGCATCTCGGACTGGTCGTCGAAGTTGCCGTTCTCGACAGAGGGATATGCGCCACCGCTCATCTCGGCCCAGCTCCAGTCCAGCGTCGCGGGCAAGGCGAACAAATCCTGTGGTAGGAGAGGCTGCTGAAAGGGACCCGCGCCCATGGTCATCGGCGGGGACTGGACGCTGCGGCCGAAGCCCGGCATGCCCTGGTAAGGGTCAAAATCACCATTCTGCTGATACTCCTGGGGCCAGCCTGCTGAGGCGATGGAGGGCGACGGCTCGTTCGCAGACGACACTGTACCCGGGGCAGGACCATAAGGCCCGTTGTGGTCAGATCTCGAAGGAGACAGATGCGAACTGGCCGCATTCTGGCCGTTGGGCGTGTTGGTCGGCGTGGGTATCGAGGTAGCTGCTGTCCCAGGTCGCGGCGTCTCCATGGACGAGCTGTTGGCCGCAGGGGTCTGCGCCGGAGCAGCCTTGCTCGAAGTAGTCGACTTGCTTGCCGCGTCGGGATTCTTGCGCTTTCGACGAGACGACTGCTCCTTCTCGGCCTTTTCAATGACGACCTTGGCAATGCGGACGAATTCGGAGCAGACGCCGAGCATCCGGTGCACGCCTCCCTGCTCCGCCTCCTGGCCGAGCATCGACAGGAACGTGACAACCAGGTTCATCAGACGCGTGTCAGACTTGGCTCGGGGGTCGAGGGGGTTCTGGAGGATGTTTCCAAACAGGGTCATCAGTGCGGAGACGGGGAAATACAAAATCAGCCTGAAACACTTTGTCAGCTCCTATACTCGGAAACGTCTTTCAGAGGGTGCACTAACCAGACACAACTGAAGTCTCCCTGAGGAACGTATTTCAGCAGTGAAATAGACGCTCGTGCGGCCGCGGTGCAAAGGGCCGCGGACGAAAACACTCTGGGGTTGAGAGGCCGCGCGTTGAGGCCTTGGATGGCGTAGTTGGACAGCCTGCTTGTCCAAAACCCGTGGTGGATCGACATGCGATGGATTGTCGTCAAGCAGTTGTAGTAAGTAAAGTGCAGCATGACAATGTGCAGGATCAATGGCGTGTGCGAGGCCTTGATTTCGTGCTCCGGGCGGAAATCGATCGGAATCTTGTCCTTCCACTCTTCCAGTTCCTGGTCGAGCTCTCCAATAGTGTTGAGGAGTTCGCCAGCAGACTGCTTGGTAGCCTTGGTGGAATAGAGCCGCTTGTAGACGTTGCTCTCGATGATGGTAAACTCGCAAATGACCCGGAACAGGTTCATCTTCCCCTTGCCCTCTGCCAGCGGAATGTTTCCTATGTTGTCCACAGGATCGGCGTCTGGCAGCTCGACGTTCATGTCGTCGTCATCCTGCGCGGCCGGTCGACCGGAGCGGAGACACAGGTCCTTGTCCAGCATGTATGCGATCCAAAAGACCCTCTTTCGTTGTTCTATCTCGATCGGGTTCAAGTTGAATCCGGTTCCCCGCTTGTGGAGGCCAATGCTGTGCGACAGGCGTATAGCGGCGGCGATCAAGAGCGACGTCGGCTGCGGGTTCGGTGTTCCTTGCATAAATAGCGCCATACCCAGCAGGGCCTGGACGCTTAGCAGGTCCGTGTTCCGCATTGCCAGCTCCGAGAAAACGCCCATGGCATTCTTCAGGTATGCCCAGGCCTTGTCATCCTCCTCTTGCGGCACCAGGTTGCTCATGACACGGAGACGGTGGGCGATGGCCAGGGCACAGTTGAGACTGGCCCACCAGCCAGAGCCCTGGTACGGATCCGACGAGTACTGCCGTTCGACGAGGTGCATAAATGTCGGCTGATGGAAGAGCGGGAACATGCAATTGAAGTTCTCGAAGTAGTCCCTAAGCAGGGACATGGCCTCGTGCTTGGGCGGCAACGGTCGGAAAACGGGGCGCTGGAACAGGTCACCAAAGACTTCGGGTTTCCAGTTGGTCCACTTGTGGTCATCGACGGACACTTCCGAGATCATCTTGGAGAAGGATTCATCGCCCGTCTTCTCGTTGACCCATTGGATACCTCTCGGGGAGAATATGGAGAAGCCAGACGAGGATCCTACGGTCCGTTAGCCCGTGAAAGTTTCGAGCTTCAGATGCCTGCCGGCAGGGCCATACCGATGTATCGCGTCTCACCACTCTGGTTTGTAACCAGCGAGCACATCATCTCGGACAAGGCCTCGACTTCCTCCTCTCCTTGGCTGTCTTCGGCCGGCGTGATGGACTTGCGCTTGTCATCCTTGTGGCTCTCCTTTCCGGGATCCGGCGACGTCAGAGCGCTCTGCGGTGTAGAGTGGGCACCTTCGGCCGCAAAGGCAACCTGGTATGGTGACGTAGGGTTCGAGGTCGTCGTCATGGACGCCTGGCGTGTCTTTTCTGCGAGCTTCTTTTCGAGTTCTCCGAGGTCGGTTGCACCGTTGTCATCTTCGCTGAGGAGGCCTGCCCAATGTTGTAAGCGGGTGACCCGGACAGCAGCGGCGGTAGGGGAGGGATCGCCACGGTTAACTCACCTGAGAGTCTCAAGAGATGTTCCATGCGGCCCAAGCGGTTCTCCAGTCCTTCAATGTATTTTGCGCTGTGATTTCTTAGCTCCTGTAGCCCGACAGGGAGGTGAGGGACCTGGATAGGCCATACCCCTTTGGCGGGCTGCGCTTCTTCTCGACCTGGGTGAAGACGCAGTCGGTCTTGTAGTTGATGCAATGCGTGCAGGCGGGGAGCTTGCCATCGCACTTGATCTTCTTCTTGCGACACATGTCACAGGCCTAGGATCAACCAACGGTCAGCATCCGGCCCTGCCGAGCGGTGGCGGCGGAAGCTCACCCTTGCGATTCTTCTTCTCTTGGCCTCATTGGTGTCCTCCATGAGCAAGTGCGAGTCGGGAAACATGTGCGAGGCGAGATCCGGGGGCATCTGCGGCAGGCCATCGGGTCCGTAGGCTCCGAAGATCTGGGGCGGCGGGTTCATCAAGGGCGGCGGCGCCATGCCCGGCATCTGGAAGCCCATGTGGTCCATTGCGAGATGCGAGGCCGGCGGCGGCGGAAGTGGCAGGAAACGATTAATCGAGGTCGGCAAGGGGCGGACGGCGGGCTGCAGCTTGCAGCAAAGGCTGAGGCGATGCGCGTCGGCCGGCCACGTCGCGTCGATCAAGCAGTGAGAGCTCGAGACAAGAGTCCAACGCTTGCATCCAATCTCGCGCCCGTTGTCGTCGTGCTCGCCGGTGCTCCCCTCCGTCGTCTCCTTCGTCGCGCGCGGTGGGGCGAGGTCGAAGGGATTCGGGGCAGCTGGTGGTGGTGTGAGGTAGGCAGGTACCTAGGAAATGCGAAGGGTGGGTGGGCTGACTCGGGTCGGCGGTGTTGGCGAGAGGATCAAAGGCGGGGTTATTAACATGACAGCCGGCGGCGCTTCAGTCTGACGACGAGGAAGAGCAAGGTAGCGGATGGATGGACGTCTTATTCGCACGAGCCGGTGCTTTGTTGGGGGCGGCATGCACGCAGCAAGTGTGTGAGACGGGGCTAGGCAAGGCAGCTACTCGTTATATCTCATGCACGCCGCGCTGGGCGTGCGTATGGCAAGCAGCAATTCGACCTGGAATGCCTGCCCAGCGCCAGCCACGCGCGGCAGATTGTTGCGCCTGCGGCCTCCGCAGTCTGTCCGCCCAGGGGGTGGCCTGAGGCGGTTTTATGTGGATGAATGACGACAAGTGCCACGCGACGCGACCAAGTGGGCGCTTGCGAGGGTGTGTGGTGATGGATGCCGTGACGACGACGACGACGACGACGAGGGTGAGGGAGTGGCGACGCGCTCGGCCGGCAGCACCGGTAGGCGGGCGTGTTTGATATTGGACTGTTTCGACGGCGAGAGGAGACGATCAAGGCAGGCAAACAGATGCGTGTGGGTACCCGCGAGCTTCGGAATCGAGACGGATTCCATCCATCCATCCATCCATCCATCCATCCATGCCCCTGGTCCTGGACCAACCACGACGGCTGGCTGGCGCCTACCGGCAGTGGAGGCCAGCACTGGGAAACGCTGCGGGTTCGATGCTTTGGGAATCACCGCCGAGATGCGTTGCGAGCTGTGGCCCTCCCTGTGCGTCTGTTGCCCGTTTACGAGTACACCGTCATCTACGGTACGGCTCGAGTGCAGCTGCCACTGCGCGTCGCCTTGATGAGGCAGGGTGCGTTTATGCGGCTCTGCATGGCCCTTGACCCAGGTCTTCGGCTTCGGATGTGCCTCAGGACGCGCTCTTGGCAAACCTTTTCTGCGGCGGCAGATCTTCTGCACGCTCGTCCATATTCTGTCTGCACATGTCGTGGCGCCAGAGTCCAGACTGTATTGGATGTCTCGAACCCGTAGTGTCCGAACGGCCAGAGCCTCATCCACGAAACGCAACGTACGGCTCTTCACCAGCATGTAGAACAAACCCATCCCCTAGTCCCCTTCGCGGCCTCGACAGACGACGAAGGGAAAACAGACCTGCAGAACCTCCGCTCTGCACGGGCCGCCCAAGTCGGGGGCCGGGGAAGGGGCCGATGCAAAACCCAAGATTTGTAATGATGCGCCATGTCCTCCCAAGTGACGGATGATGCGCCCTTCATGCGCCGAGGCTGCGTATTCCGTCCGGGGTTGCGACCAATTCGTTTCACCGCCGTCTCAGAGCGCGCAGCGCGCGCACTGGCTTGCGTGCTGAGCTTATCCATCTAGGCGCCTGCTACGCCGTTGCTCTCGACAACGACGCCTCAGCAACCGCTCGGCGTGAATGGACCTTGTGAGAATGCGCCCATGGACCGTCCGCAGGAGACCTCCGAAGGCTCCGAGGGGATACATGCCGCTAGTGACAATACGCAGTCTAATTATAGACGTAGGGCTAGATGGGCGAGGCTGGCCATCTCCACCTCACTCATGGTCCCGCCTCAACCCTAAAGTCACACCGAGTCTGCCGGCCGTGCGCAACTCTACTTCACACGTCGCTTAGAGAAAATACAAATGCATGGTCCAGTGCATCCTTACCGAGCTTTGCTCCACGAAAGCACATCGCCGCACCTACGAGTCTACGACGTCACAAAGAGCTCGCGAAAGTCGGGCTGGGACAATCATCCGTCCGAGAAGACGATAACGCGCCTTTTAATTCAACTCGTCGTGGCGTCCCTTGATACTAATAACAGATGCCAGATCAAACGCCCAGACATGTCGCAAATGGCTCTTGTCGCGGGGCCGCAGCCCCATACGTGCAAGGTAATAAACACAAGCATCTATGCGAGATGCGGTGAGAAATGTACAAGAAATGTGATGAAATTAGGTCATCTCGTCCCGTTAGATTCTCTCTTGGAACCTAGATCCACGCGGGCTGTCTCGAGACCCCAGGGTCCGGCGCGACGTGTCGAGGGTGGGAGACGGCGGATCGGCAAAGGGGTTCTCGGTAACCGGAGTCCGGGCCGGCCCGGAGCGCATAATCGGGACGCCGCTAACGGGCCGCATCGGTGCGCCGAGGGCCAGTTGACCCGCGCCAGCACCCGAAGGCTCGAATGCTTGGGAGCCTCGATAATAGTCCGAATTGCCGCTCATGGTGCTTCCCCGTGGGTCCGAATAGCCGTCACCGCCTGCTTGCAGGACCGATGGCAGCTTCCTGCCAGACACGCGGTAGAACCCCCTCTCGCTTCCCTGCGCAGAGTTGGGTGTTGGAGGGGCGTTTCGCTTTCCCGTCAAGCTGGCCAGTGCGGCGGTGACGGCCAGAGGCCCAGACGTTTCGGCCATGGCCCCCGAGCCTCCGTCACCAGAGCCGCCATCCCCGACAATGCTTCTCGAAGCCGTTGTGCCCGATTGGCCGCCTCCGAGCAAGACGCGGGCATCCCTCCGTCTCTTGTACCTGAGGGCCAGGAGCACCAACAGAGCCACAAAGGCCACGCCAGCAATGCCGCCAACTACGCCTCCAATAACGAGCTTCTGCTGAGGGGACAGGTTGTTGGCGCCGCCGTTGTCCGAATTCGAGATAGGAGTGGGCTGGGTGCCGTCTGCCGCCGTGCTGGCAACAAAACCGCCGTCCAAGCCAGTGCCCGTCGCATCTGTCGAGGTGTAACTGTGCGACCTTGACGAGATGGTTGAATGGACGGAGTGGGTTGTGGTAGATGGTGAGGTAACAGTAGATTCTGTGCCGGTTGTAGTGAATGAGAGTGCTGCGGCCTGGGCAGAAAATGCAGATACTCTATAGATTGTAGAATTGGATGGAATGAACGACGAGTTTCCGTGAACGACAGCTGAGGAAAGTCTGGTTAGCTGATGACGCTGTCCAGGCGGCAACGATGCAGGTCCAAGCCCTGGCATATAACATACAGTTTGTTCCATTGCGGCTCTCGCCCAGGGTGGGGTATATAGCTACGCTTGATAAAGGAGCGGACGTCAGGCTAGATGCCCGCGATGAGGGTGTCGTGATGGAGGGCGCTGGGGTGGTGGCCGAAGAGCCGCTCGTGGAGGACGTAGCGTAGCTGCTTGCATCCCCGGACCCGGGGATGGCAAGAGTCGCATCCACGCCCAGGACGGAAATGGCGACGGTTTTGCCGGACGCAGAGTCGACGACGACAGTGTCGGGCGGGCCGACGACGGTGCGGGTCTCAAAAACAGAGCCCCAAGGGTCGACGACCTGAACGAGCGAAACGGTCTGGACGACCCGGGTAATGACCGAGGTGGTGTCGCGCTCGACGAGGACGTGGCTGTCGTCGTCGTGTCGGGCAGGCTGTCGGTCGGCTTCGGCGTCAATGTCGGGCTCCTCGTCGGCGCCGTGATGAGCGTGGCGGTCGTGGCGGGCGTGCGTCGTGTCGTGGCCGTGCGCGCCTGCGTGGCGAAGGCGGTGGAATAATGAATGAGAGTGCGAATGGGCGTCGCGGGCCTGAAGGAGTGAAGGCCCGCGAGATGATTTAGGCATGATGGCGGTAGCGTGGGCACGGTAGGCAGTGCAAAGAGGCCTGGACGATGGTATTCCCACAACGGTGCTGCTGTGGGGGCCAATTGTCTTGGCTGACGAGGCCAACAGTCGAGGATCGATTTTGATTTCTATGTTCCCAAGGTCGCCCGCGTCGTCATCATGGCCGGCCGAGTGTCCTCGTTGGGCCCTGTCCTATCGTGTCCTCGCCGTCGTCGTGCTGCGTCGAACAGACGAAGTGTAGTCGACGCAGGCGCGCACGGCAAGGCGTTTCGTTTGCGTTGTTTCGTTGGTCCGACGCTCGAAATAGAAGCTTGACAGCCCGAGGTCTTCAGCCACGCCCAACGGACGACCGAAGCGCAGAGGGCATGGCGAGCGCACGCGCGGAGTGGCAGACGGGGGAAGCGGGCGCTGGCGAGACGGCGACAACGACGAGGAGGAGAAAGAAGCAGAAGAGGAAAAGAGAGGAAGAAGGGACACGGGGCGGAAACGAAGCCCACGAACCCAAAAGCACCGGCCTACCTAACAAACACGAGACGACGGATGGACGGTGGAAATGAATGGATGCAACCCCCGACGGTACGGGCCTCATTTCGCTTCACAGCGGAGCCTGGAGCGCCAACGGCCCCCAAGCATGGCCTGCAGCCAATGGTGGCGCGCGCTGTGAGATGGCGGGGACTGCCAACAGTGCCAAGGGTGCGGTGGTGTCACTGGTGTGGTGAATGGCAGAAGTGTTTCCAGGCTCTCTGCTCCCACCATTTGCAGCGCTGCAACATCGGGCCACTGCGGAGGTGGCTGGCATGCGACCGTGATTGCCTCGCGCTGCCCATTCCAGGCAGACAATAGCCAGCAGAACAACCGGCGGCCGCCTCAACTTGCAGGGCCAGCCGCGCTGTCTGGCCGTGCGCGCAGGCAGCCAGCCGTGCGTGTCTTGCAATACGGCTTTGTTCAACGCATCGGCCATTTACTGCGACGCCCGCCGTGGTACGGACCACGGTGCGGCCCTCTCCAGGACACCTGCCGTCACGGCGCTGTGGCACGCTAGCGCGATTTGTTTGTTCTGAGACGGTAATTACAGTACGAGAACCCCTGTTGCCCAAGGTACCCTGTTGATGAGACATTCACGGGAACGAGTGGGGCCTCAACGTGCTGGGGACTGGAGCGTCGGCGCCGAAACCACATCCGACCTTGGACGGCCAAGGCGTCCCCACACCCGATCTCGAATGCATCACGGTGCATCGCCTTGGTCACTGGCAATGTGACGTGAGACACTCTGTCAGCTTTCTCCCGCCAACATCTGCGCATCATTCGCGGACAAGGCGTGCTCCGGGAGGCCTGACCTGAACCTGGCATACACCACGAGCCGCATCATGGCCTCGCCACCGCCGCCGTTGCCACCCCGCGAGCCCTCCGTCGAGTCGCTCCCCGTCCCGCATCTCCGCTCCCCTCCCGGCGGCCGGGCCTCTCCAGATCACCTCGGGCCCGACTACGGCGGCTCGCCCTCGCTCGGCTGGCTCGCGGCGGACCCCCGCAGCTCCTCGACGCAGTCCCTGGTCCCCTCGGTCAGCGACTCGGATCCGCGACGGAGGCTGCTCGTCGTCTACATCCACGGCTTCTACGGCAACGACCAATCCTTCAGGTCATTCCCTGCCCATGTCCACTCCCTGCTGCGTACCCTGCTCGCAGACTCTCACGTCATTCACTCCAAGATCTACCCCCGCTACAAGACGTACAAGGCCATAGAGGTGGCCCGCGACAACTTCAGTGCCTGGCTCGAGCCGCACGAGTCGCCCACGACGGATGTGATTCTCGTTGGCCACTCCATGGGCGGGCTGCTCGCCGGGGATGTGGCTCTGATGGTGCGTCACTCTCCCGTGTCCTGGAGGCTTGTGCTCAAGCCCGAGCGTTGACGCAGACCTGTAGCCGAACCACAGCCCATACCGGCAGCAAGCATTCAAGCATCGTATTCTGGGAACGTTGTCACTCGACTCCCCCTTCCTAGGCCTCCACCCTGGCATTGTCGTTTCCGGCATCTCCAGTCTCTTTCAGCCGGCGCCAAAGCCGCCCGAGGACAACCACGCCGCGTCAGCTACAGCAACTTCGCCTCTGTCATCTTTCGAGCCCACACCTTACATAGACCCGCGGCTTGATTCATCTTCATCATCCATGTCATCTCCTCCATCCCGCCGCGACACGGACCCCTACTTTGATCCGCCGTTCTGGAACGACGAACCGTTCAGGGAGCAGCCCTTTTTCAAGCGCATCATGCACTTTACGACAAAGCACAAGTCCGAAGGCATCTTCAATGCGGTCAGAAATCACATCGTCTCGCATCTCGAGTTTGGAGGATGCCTGGCGGATTATCGTGGCCTGGTATCTAGGTACAACAAGCTACGCGCGCTCGAGGACGTGGACGAGTTGCAGGCTGTGAGTGATGGACACCCGCCTGCAGCCTACGCGAGAGTACGCTTCGTCAACTATTACACCCTAAGCTCTGGCCGACCGAAACCACCGAAGCCCCCTCCGAGTGCCGGGGGTCCAAGCGAAACAGATCTTGCAAGAATTTCTCAGAGTGACCTGGACGTGACGTCGCAACTAGAAGACGGCGGCGCTAAGAGCGAAGCAGAGGCCGTGTCAAAACCGATATCTATGCTCGAGATTGAAGATGAAGCTCAAGGCGCTCCGGAATCTGACATTTCGGCACCGCGAATCTCGGTTGAAGCACCCAAGAATGGTGAGCATGACGCCTCCGCGGACGTGAATAATGACCAGCCGATGAATGAAGAAGAAAAAGACACCAAAGAAACAGATGCACGACTCGATGTAACCCGTATATCGATGCTCTCGATGCAGGACGTCGACCCCGTTCCCATGGATCACGAGGACACGGCGCCGGCACCACAGCAGCCCGTCCAGGCAACCCAGGACCACCTGGACCTCCCACCCATCCCGGACGAGCTCCCCAAGCCCGACCTCCCCGACCTGGAGCAGTACACGGACAAGGAGGCCCGCAAGCAGGCCGAGAAGGAATCCAAGCGACTGCAAAAGGCCTATGACCAGGCCTGCAAGGACCGCGCCAAGGCCCTCCGCGAACGTGAGAAGCTCCTCGAAAAGCGCCGCAAAAGGGCCCAGAAAGAGGCCGACAAGCTGAACAAGGACACGCTCAAGGAGCAGCAGCGCTGGGAGAAGGAGCAGAAGAAACAGGAGGCTGCGGAGGCGAAACACGCCGCCGCCGCTGCTGCTCAGGATGGCGAGGATGGGGAAGACGGCGTGCAGGGGACCGTCGAGGAGGCGCGCGCGCTGGAGGCGGAGAAGCCCAAGAAGATGCGCAAGTTCTGCAACCTGCCTGGCAAGACGGACGGCGCGAGGGACCGCACGTGGGTGGACGTGTACATGGACGGCGTGGACGAGGTGGGCGCGCACTGCGGGCTGTTTGTCCCCGGGCCGCATTACGATCAGCTCGTGGGCGACGTGGGCAGCCGCATCGTGGGCTGGGTGCACGACGACATGTCCAAGAGGGCCATCCTGGGCATGGGATAGCGTCACGGTCTCGCACGGCAGGGAGGCAGCGTCAAGGGTAATGTGTGTGTGTGCGTGTGTGTGTGTGTGTGTGTGTGTGAACATGACG